>VRLP01000526.1:0-211727 GCA_009660295.1 Lophius piscatorius | reverse complement strand
AAATTACCCTATTATCAAAGCCTACCCCAGAAATCAAGACCATAGGGGTGTGTCTTATTTCACAAGAATGGACAAAAGGAGAGAAATATCTAACTGAAATATACATATAATATATATATTTTAAGATGTTATTTATATAATATATATGTAATGAATAAATACATAATATATATTAGTTAATAATAATAAAGTTTAAGGGTCTTGAACCTGCAGCCTCTTCAGCTACACTCTGTATGTGCGTGTAATACAGGGTGCTGGCCACTAGATGGCAGTGGATAACAAGTAAAGAGGAAGAAAAAGCCTGCCAGTTATTTTAACCTATGATTACTAATCACCTGTTTGGATTATCACCGACCGATTTTACTTCTTTTTTTTAAATTATTTTAAAAAAGCTGCGGGTTTTTTAAACTTCAGACTCTATGGCCATAAGGGTTTTGTCTGTGAAAAACAAGTTTTTTAATATTCCAAAGAACTGTTTGGGTCAATGTGACCCGAGTACTAATGAATGAGAAATGGATGTGAAAACCCAGAGGTCATAAATATCAAACACGTTTGCAACTACTTTGTGATCTGCCCGTACCTGCTACTGCATATTATCGGCCGACAGTTCTTGGACTTCTTCCTCCCGTCTTCAAAGTGTTCCGTTTAGGAACGCGCACAATGTTGTCGTTGAATATCCTAGATATCGTAGTTTGCTTCTCACAGTTGCACAATGTGTGGGTTACATTAAGAAAACACGAGGGAAAGAATCTGTTCTGCAAAGCTGCAGTCAGAGGAGAGACACAGATGGTGACATGGATGACGGGAATGCATCTGAATATTAGGATATGGTGGAGAACAATTCTGAATTGAACATGCGTTTATATCAGAATGCACACCAGCAACCAGCATCCAGCCTTCCATTGGCCCACGACCGCCCACAAGTGGAACACTCCAGTGTGCAACAGGGAACAGCCGCTAACAGGGACCATATACGTATGTCTAAAAATGGACAGATCAAATGGTCACCATCCTAATGATGTTAGCAGCTAGGCTAACATCTTAAGGATGGAGTGAGAACAAAAATGACACTTTCTTTTTACATTAATCTGGATGAGATAAATATTGTCATATAACTGCCATACCTGTTACGACTTGTGCCTGAAGGAGAGTTGAGAAATCAAAATACCCAGTTACTACATGATATTCCAGTATTACTTGTTCAGTTCAAGTTGACCCATGAACCTAAAAAGGCTGAGAAAACACAGCATGAGGGTCAACTATCGACAATAAACGGGTGTAGATTTAACTTCACTCATTTAGAACTGAACGCCACATTAGATGAATCTGTGTGTGGGTGCCTCAGGAATGACTCTGACTTCTACATTGATCAGAGACAAACGATTTATCAATCAATCAATCAATCTTTATTTAAATGGCGCCAATTCCCAACAACTGTGGTCTCAAGTTGTTTTCCAGAAAGAGCAGGTCTAGACCAAACACTTAATATAATTATCTTAAAGAGACCCAACAAATTCCTCCGTGAGGAAGTACCTGGCAACAGTGGCAGAAAAAACTGCCTTTTAACCGGCAGAAACCTCGAGCAGATCCAAGACGGATCTTTGATCGGCCTACTACAATCCACCCTGAGACTGTAGACAGTCTCAGGGTTATTTCAATCATGTTGGATTATTCATTTGCTATTAGGCTTGTCCAAAGGCAGTAAAGGACTTCTATACACCGGGGCGAGGAGTCACTTGGTAGCAGTAGTAACACACCCCCCTTAGCTCCCCCACCTCCTGAACAGCAACATCAGCCTTCACCACCCCCTGCTCCCGTGCCTCACTCTCCAGCCACAGCAGCCTGGCGTCAGGGTCCTCATCTGAGAACTGCAGCAGAGCTCCTGAGCTCCGCAGCACCTTCAGACACTGCTTCAGCACCAAACGGGCTTTCCCTCCCCCTTCCTTCGACCTCAACAAGGCATCAGTGGTGCCCTTGTCAACTATGAGATCCACACTACTAGAAGTGAACAGCTTGTTAAGCTGAGTGCAATCCAACTCTACAAAGTCCAGCTGGGAAGACAGATTGTTTGGTCCAATGGCTTTGGTTCCGATGTGTTCCTGCATTAGTCGCACAGCTACGGGGGATATGTCAGCACAAGTCACCCGAACAGGGAGAGATGAATGTCTGTAGATGCAGGGCCCTAAAGCAGAAAGGCCGCAGCCCATATCAAGAACTTGAAGCAGAGGTTCTGTGTGGGTGTTGGTTTGCAGAAGTGGCATGATGAAGTCTCGGACAGCATCGAAGCCAAAGAACCACTCAAAGTTTTTGAAGGAGGCATTCCTGCTACTGCTCTCAGTGTAGAAGCGGTCCCAAGTGACTTTTTTATCCATATTTTCAATCAGTTGAGCTGGACAGAAACATAAAGAGAAGGGAATCATCGATTAAGAGAAAGAGAGCATCACTGGTAAAATATAAATACAACTACTGGTTCCTTACATTATTTTAACTGTATTGCCTTGAACCCATAATGTGCTTATACCTAGTATTTGCATTGTTTACTGTGGTGCACAAGGCTAGATGGGTAGCTATACAGTATGTGAATATATCTCCCCTTAGTAAACACATTATGGTATGTTGTAGCAAAAATCCCTCCCTGTAATACAAATACTTCCTCCACAATACAGTAGAAATAAAAGTTCTCTCAAACAGTTTCATAAGACATAACCCCTTTTTAATTATTCACTGCTGCCTAATTACCCAATCATTGAAGAAGTAATTGTCTTTAACTCGATTTTATGTGCTTTAAAGCATTCTAGTTACATTTAATCATTATACCCTATTTGAGATGATTTCACTTCTGCGATGTTCTGCAATAAAAAGTTTCCCACTGAAATCTTTTTTGACATTCTGCGTTTGTCCAGACATCATCCATTAACAATATCTAATAAAAACATAATTCGAAAACAAAAAATAAAGCATTCTTAAAGAGGCGTTAATTGATTGTTTCTGAGGCCTATTTGCAAAAACACTACAAAAACAAAGCAATGGCAGCTTCACTTATGTAATAAGGTCAAAATAAATAATACAATAGAACTGACTGACTTATAGTATTGAATTAAACATTGTCATTATTAAAAACGAATTATTTATTGAGGAGCATTGTTATTAACAATAATGAGCCAACTAGAAGGGATTCAATGAAAAAATTGAATACAAATAAGTCACATACAATTCAAAAAACGTGTAAAGAAAAAAATACTGAAAAGATAGATGGCTGGATGGTAGAAAAGAATAATAGATGACATTGTAATTTTGCAGTCACAAGGGAGGACACAACTCTCTTAATATCAAGTTTGGTAGACCAGAAACGGAATACTCCCCAAGCAAAATATTGTAAAATGTTCAATAATTTAACTTCATTCCATGAGTTAAATTTTTTCCTAAATCAAAGCTTGAATTTTCCCCATTTCGAAATAACTTTACAACTTTAAACTTAGATAAAGTGCTGAGTGTCTTCCATTAAGATAATATAAAATGTTCATTGTTTACTAATGTAACAGTATACGATTCTGCACACAGTCCAAAGACTCGCAGTGACGCGCTGTAAAATGTGCAATAACTAAATCAGTTTATTTATGCAGCTGTTGCAGCTCCGGCCATAGCCTTCTAACTGTCTAACTAACTGTCTAACTGTCTAACTAACTGTCTAACTGTCTAACTAACTGTCTAACTGACTGTCTGACTGTCATGGCAGCTCTGCCACACCAGTTCAAACTCAAAGTGGAACGTTTCACTCAATGTGAAGGTTTTAAATGAGTACGCGTAAACGTACCAGTCAAAGAAGAGTGATTCCGTGAACATACCGCAACCATCCTCCTGCCAAACGACTGCAAGGACGGAGACATGTTCGCGGTAGGTCAGGCTGGTGCGGTCTTTCCTGTGACGACGGAAATCGGATTCGGCGCCGGGAATGACGTCACATCCGAGTCCTCCGAGCGCTACGAAACATTTAAGTCGGAGGTCGGAAAACAACGTATAGGCCCCCATGGAAACCTTGGGTCTGCTTGCTCTTTCGAAATATAAACTATTTCTGGTCAACTATGCTGTTCTCCTTCAACAGCCAAACATCAGAGAATAGAGGCGCATAAAATATGTTTGTTTTCAGTGAAGTTCACTGTGTGAATAAACGTCCTGACTACTTTTGAATCAGTCGTTCATTAACAAGTAAACAACGTACGAGGGCTACTCAGAATATTCAACGACTGTAAACGTTATTTTCCTAATATAATTCATAATAATAGTCTGCTACGTTGGATATGTAAAATTTACGTTTTTACAAACGTACTTATAATTTTAAATAAAATGCGAGAACGTCACTTATTATGCACGAACTTTTGTCCAGCCAGAGATGCTCAAATTGCTTAGAAATGATGTAGTGATAGTATCTAGGACTGTAATATTTTAATATCTGAATATTCTTCACTTTAATGAATTTGTCTCTGACCTAGAATATATGCTATGCTGTGGCCCAATGCGCTGCATCATCCTGAAGACTGGGACTGAGTTGGAGGTCATGCTGAACATGACCGACTACATTTTTGCAATTCACCAAGCCACCGTTTAATTAAAAATATAAACCGACAAAAAATTTAGTATCCTGTGTCTTATGTTGGTTGATAAGTGCTACGTTTTTAGAAAATGCCATGACTAAATTAATTTAATAACTTCAAACTTATGATGAGGTAAAAAATATGTTTTGTTTTTTGATGTTTTGTTTTTTTGTACATTCCATGTATATCAAATAAGAAGAACGGTTTCATCCTTGATTTATTTCCATAAATCCATATATTCAGATCCAAAGTTAATTATCCAAACTGTCTATTCTCAAGAGGAAAACAATCAGAGACAATGTCCAATAAAGTCACAAATGTAAACTTCTCAGCTAGTATTAGACATTACGAAAAATAAAATCTGCCACTGACACATTGTTAACATTTTGTTACAACTTATAATATTGTCAAAACTATAATATCCACAAATGAAAAGGTAGGTGGATAGATCCCGTTTCTGCTGGAGCAAAGGAGCGAGGAGTGGAGAATACATCAACATCTTCATCCTGCCGTCCAGACTGACTAAAAAACAACAACAAAACATATTGTTTACCTCATAACCACGATTGAGCTGATCCACGACTGATTAGTTAATCCGCTCTTTCATTGACTTACTATACTGATTAATTTAACCGCAAAATATTCTGGAACAAATCTTTACCTCGCTATGTTCAGAAATCAAACACGGATCAGCTGTTCACTTTCAGAGACATTTTTTTTTACACTCCTTTACGTGGGTTTATGTCCGAAATTACGAGTTATTTTCACGACCAATTGAATCAGACACAAACTGAACAGAATTGCTATTAAACGGTAAATTACTTACTGTTTACACACGGGGAGCCATCTTGGGTTATGTGGTTGGGGTCGGTCAGTCGGAGTTCCGATTTAGGGGAGCATTCCCGTTAAAATTTCCCGTTAAAAGCACTCAAATTCCAAGGTTAGTACAAATGGAACGCAATTCTTTACCAATATATCTCACAAACTGCTACTGTATGAGTTCCTGGCTACCACGAAAACGGTCACAAGGTGGCATTGTTGTAAAAGAAAAGACTACTACTTCTTGTTGGAGGTTTGATTCTAATGCCTATCAGAACCAGCAGGTTTGTTGTAAGCTGTGCTCGTGTTATCAAAAGAGTTATCAAATGTTTTAAACCAAATCCCTCATAAGGCCCACTGTGTGCTTTACTTTGTGTTTAGGGTGCGCGTGTAGTTATAGTGTTTGTGGTTTATAGTTCTCTGTAATATATAGACTAGTTATGTCTGCAGTCTAATATATCATTCTATGCCGTTTTTTGGGAGATCTTTATCTCAAGGGGCAATTTAGAGTCACATATCATGGATCTGGACATCCTCATGAACTATGAGGACGTGAAAGTCAGCATCCCCATCATGTGTCATCAAACATGACTGTACTGTACGGACACTTCACTGAAACATGTTTCATATTTTTGGTATACATCTTTCACTTATATTATGACCATGGTGTATTTTGTGTCCTTGCACAATGAAAAATTTTACATTTTTAGCCTGATCAAGATACTTACGTTGAGTTGCTCCCATATCACCTTTTCCCCACATTCTGAAGAATGACCTAAACAGTCTTTCTGCTGTATGTGCCCAGAATAATGTGACAAATATACTGATTATGGCAATGAAATACAATTAATAAAATACAGGTTTCCCAGCTGCTCCCTTTAGGAGTGCCACAGCGGGTCATCTGTTTCCATCTGGCCCATGTCCTCTGCATGTTTCTGGAACACAAACAAACATGTCCTCCATCACATCCAGAAACCACCTCTTTGGTCTTCTCTCTCGTTTTTCTGCTGCCTGGCAGCTTCAGCATCCTTCTACCACTTGATCCTCAATCCATCCTTTGTATATGTCCAAAACACCACAAAACATGCCTAAACTTTATCTCTGAAACATCATGTATGTAATAATGTGCTCATTTCTATACATGTTCATCCTCGTCACTCCCAAAGAAAATCATAACCTCTTCTACTCTGCCAGCTCCAGCTCTGCAAAACTTTGCCAAATCAAACTTTATTGTAATACTGCAGTACATACAACGGTAGTGCAAGCAGAATATAATAAGTGATTCCATGGGGTCTTACAGCAGACCAGCTACGTCTCTACTCCACTCAGGCTGCACTCGCTTCTTCACTTCTTTTGTGGTTCTCGTTGCTCTCTACCGTTGACCCCAACTACTTTAACTCCTGCACCATCTCCAACTCTATTCTTTGTATCCTCACTGTTCCACCTGTCTTTGTTTTACTCACAAATATTTGTCTCGCTGATAATGAACTTCAATCCGTGTCTCTCCAGCGTTTACCTCCACCTGCTGCCTGCTCTCACCAAAGATGAAAATGTCAGTCCATGGAGACCTCTGTCCTACATCATCTGTCAGTCTGTCCATCCCCAAAGCAAACAAGAAGGGGCACAGCGCTGATCCTTTGTGTAGTCCCTCCTATTCCTTGAACCCATCTATCACTCCTACTGCAAACTCCACCGCTGTCATACTACAAACATCCCGCATCACAATCCATCCACAGACACGATGCAACTCCTCCTGCCCTTCTCTACACTTCTCCATAAGCACTCTCAAAGCAAAGATCACATCTTTAGAGATCCTTTGTGGCATGAAGCCATACCGCTGCTCATAAATCGTCACCATTTTTCTAAACTTTATAGGACTCTATGAAATTCAATCTATAATGTAACTTTAACGTTTACGTCCAATAACAATTGGAAAAGAGTGCCATCTTGGCAAAGGGTTGCACTCTGTGCGAGCTCTATGGTTCCTCCTGAATACAGCTCTAATATCCAACAGTTAGACTCACGTATGATGCAAGAAGACAATCTGACTGCTCCAACAAAATCAAAGTCATCGTCATGAATTCTCTCAAAGCTGGACTTTTTCTCATAAATGATTGGTGATTTATCAATCGGTTAAGTTCAAATGATTTAGATATTTTTAAAAAGATAGAGCCGTCACTGGATTCTGCTGTTAAATCTCTGCTTTTCAGTACAGAGTGACCATTTTTGGGTCGTGGCCTGTTGATTGGACAAACCAGAGGGTCACTTTATCACACTCACAAAAACGTTTTTTTTTTTTTTAAATGTCTTAAATTAATCAAAGAAAATATAAGAGACTTATAATCAAATTGTCTGCAGGTATAAATCCAACCTCAATGAAGAAATTTGGACAGGAACCAAGATGTAAATCCCTTTAATAAAACTCAACAACACGCAGTGTAACAAAGGAAGAGAATCCAACCAACATAAAGCAAGTCGATACATTAACAATCACAAATGAAAAAAAAAAGAAAAAAAAAACTGTACAACTATAAATGCCTGGAGTCATTTCAATTTCTCAAAACATTTTTAACCAACCATTTTGTAATGACTGAGGGCAAACGTAGGGAGACGAGTAATGGAGGCATGTGAATGTGATTTTTTTTATTTTCTTATTTTTCTTCTTCAAATACATGAGTGTAGTCTCGTACACAGATGTATGCTTCATCATAGTGGCTGCTGAAATCAATGTGTAACCCACCGTTGTAGGGTCCTGCAGGAGGAGGAGGAGGATGAGGAGGCTCTAGCCAGGAGTGTTATTTGTACAAGATGTCGTAATGGCCAGGTCTATAGAGGAGGAATATGCGGGGGTCGCCGCCTTCAGGGAAGACATGGTGGTTGACTGTTCCTCCCTCTCCTCTGTCCATGTACTCCACCAGGATCGATACGTCCAGAGCCTGGGCTAAGGCGATGATGTGAATGTGGTCACTTTCTTTCGACATGGGCTCCACCTCCTTGAATAGGAAGAAAAAACAAGCCCATTCATTGAGGGGATATTTAGGATTTACTGGTACAGACAACGAACAACGTTTTCATACACTTTTGTGTTTACTGAATTTTCCACACATTAAAAAAAAAACATTTTCTTTTAGCAGACCGGCTGTCCTCCGCAACAAATACAACATTTATCTCATAAAAGCAAACTTCATGAGGCGGTTCATATTGAAAGCTTCAGCAAAGATGTTCCCAGCCAGTGGGCTAGCCAAAAAGTTAAGGTTAAAGGCACTGTCAGACTTTAAGTTAGAAATCTGAGAATAAAGTTCTGACATTAATGTCCTCCTCACTATCAGTAAAATATTCTAAATAAATTAAAATAAGCATTTACATTTGCTGGAGAATTGGAGGTATATGATTATTTTTTATTCTGACTTTGGAGTAAAAGTTTAACTTTTTTTATAAATATTTCTGAAAATGTATCCAATTATTTGTTTCCATTGGTCATGCTCTACCTGGTTGGAGAAATAATCTAAAAGGCCCACATTGCCGGAAAAACTCAGAAACAGCGTACAACTAATGCATCAGTAGGACATATCCTCCATTCCTTTGGGGAGCCGAGAGCAGTGTTCATCATTATTGAGGGTTAGGGTTATATACTGAAAAAGATCAGACCAACCTTCAGTTGCCTTAAAATCAACTCTCCATGCAAAAAAACAAAAAATAAAATTTTACTATCAAAAAGATAAATTATTGAGGATGGGTCCTGATTTTTGAATGCTTTGCTGTGGTTTATGCCATGGATTAAAATGCTGCCGAATGATTGCAGTTCACAAATTAATCACATTTTGCATTACAGAATCACCATCTCTTACGGTATATCGCCCAGCCACATACAATAACTAATTATGATAATTCATTTTATTTACAGAGTAATACTCAATAAATACTCAGACACAAAACAGGCAAAGAAAAAAAAAAGGAAACAACATTTAAAATAAGTATAAATACCACATTAAATAAGCTATGTAGTAAAGACAATCTCTCAATGTCATTTATATCCTGGGGATAAATAGAAAATTACTCTGGCACACTAGCATGAGAGGAAATGGACAGTACACCTCAAATTGTTTCTTATGCCTGGCTCAGACAACACAGTATTTTCTTTTTTTAACAATGGTATTTACTCACACTGTCAGATTAGGCGATCACAGCATAATAAATTTGTGCTCCGTCTGGATCGGTAGGAAGGCAACGCGTCGATGAGGAAGCGGGTCAAACATGGCTAGCCCTCAAAGTTCTCGCCGTAATTTCTCAATTGTAACTGTCATGGTATTCTTTCAGTGAAACATTGAAAAGGCACTGGTATCACTGCCATATTTAATTGAACCTTTCTTCTTTACCGTTGTTCCACCTCACACGGGTCACAATCCGGAGTCTAATCGGCCCAATGTTTTCGTCCACGCTGTCATTCTATTGGTCGACTTCAGAACAGGTTGGGAGCGATGTGTAAAAAGTCTAACATGTCAGACTTTCCCCGTGTAGAGCGTCCCAGACAACACACACCGCTGGTCGCATATCATGACAAACTTCAAGACCCGACCGTCATTCGTCATCTCCGCTTTCCAGCCAATTGGATGAAAATTTGTCGGTAATGTACAGACTGATTTTAAATCGGGATATAATCGTGTCGTCTGAACCGGGCATGAGGAGCTTCTGTACGCTTTCAATGTGAGGATTCAAGACACTCACCTGCTGACAGAACTCCTTAACGGAGCGCCCTCCCTCTATGAAATGCTGAAAGAAGCAATGCTGTCGCTGCAGGTACCCTGAGGTGAGCAGCCGCAGGTAAACCACCACATAGTCTGACAGATTCTGATCGTTGAAGGAGCCCAGAATCTCCAGCAGGCTTGGCTGTTTCTCGCACAGTTCGATTAAGTCCATGAACTTGGAGGAAAATGACAGAAATAATGTTCATCAAACATGATGAAATCTGACAGATGACCCCAACACAAATTACAGATAAATCTAATAACATTAATGGACATGAGGCACTTTATTTAACATCATGAGACTGGAGAAATTTTACTGCTTCATCATATTCTGCTCACAATAAATAAAAATATGATCTAATATTATCTCCTACTACTGTAATTTCCTTAATTCCCCGTGTTTCTTAGCAATAAACAGTTGATGCAGTTTGTGTAGAAAACTAACCGCGTTATGAAAGTCTTCAATGGTGAACTCAGTGAATCCTTCACTAACCAGGTCCTGTTTACTTTTAGATGCAACGGCTTTGAACCTGAAGAAGCAAAAAGAATCATCAAGCTTTAGAGCTTCCATTCTTCGTAAAAATATAAATCATTGAAGAGATGGGATGAACTGAAACCAGCATGAAAAACTCAGGATCCCCAGCCTCAGGCGCATTTCATGGAAGAAAAACGGAAAGAAATCATATAATTTTGTCCTGTTAGTTGAAATTATTGTGTATTGAATATATGAGAAAAGGTCTGCGTAAAAATAAGAAACGTTTCAGAGGCACCTCTCCAATGTATGGGAGATGTGCACATGCACCTCAAACTTTGAAATCTTGGATATATCCCACTCAGAGAATAAGTCCAACCCAACATATAATTACGGAAACAGAAAAATAACTGCCTATATATCTAAAGCTACCTCTACAGTACTGGAGTGCTGTATGTACAAGTTTTGTAAAAAAAAATAAAAAAATAACAAACACTTTCTTCTGCTTCTGCTACTTCATTTATGCCAGGGATTGAAGAAAAATATGAGGGTGAATGCAGTCATCAATATGAAGCTAAATAACTACAAGAGACAATGTTATTATATGTTTAAATAAATAAATAACAAATTGGTCACTAAAAAGCGGTAATCACTCTGACACTCACTTCTGAAGCTCTTTACTGTCATCAAGCAGGGATTCAAGATGTGCAAAGCCAAAGGCTCTGTAGAAACAGTTCCCATCGGGTCGTGTCTTACGAATGTATGAGTATTTTTTGTAAAGATCCTGAAAAAAAGGAGAATTATATCATTGAGTACATATTTAATTTAAAAAATCTAAAAATATTATACTAAAGCATAAGCAAAGCGCAGGTGTGTTCTGTAGCTCTGGGTAAAATGCCAGTGTGGAGTGTGAGGGAAATGCATCCTGGTGTGGATCCAGCAGCACAGAGAGCAGGTGGTGTGGGTTGACTGACCTTGATCTTGAGCTGATAAACCGTGTCCTCATCAGCGTACTCCTTCTGCAACACAGACAGGTCCTGTCTGTCTGACACTAGAGGGTTACTGTTGGCTATCTAGACATCAACACAGAAAAATAAATAAAATTACTGCATGCTGTTTAATTGATTTCCCTCAGGCTTGGGTTGCGCCTGTAGTCAGGACAGGTATTTTCATTTCCCACCATAAACTCAGGTATGCGGTTAGACGTCTGATTTTAAAGAATCTCTATTTCCATTTTTTTTTATGTTTTTAAGTTTGTTTTATAAACTGTAAGACTATCCGACTTCTGTTGGACGCTGGAGATCTTGCAGCATTATCCTGGCACACCAGCTTGTACTGCGACCCAATCTTCAGTATTGATTCGGGCCACCAGTGGCAGCTAAGCCACTTGTCTGGGGTCGACATCACCGCTGTGTGTTCGGTTCTCTGGACTCTTTAGGATCTAGGCTGGCGGGAAGCCAAGAACACAAACCACTGCAATGCTAGTTAAGGTTACTGCCTGGTGTTTTTGCCCCCCCCCCGCTTTGTTTGTGTTGTTTTGTCTTCAGGCTTCACATACTACTTTTTAATCACACCCTCTTTGACGGTAAAAAGGTATTGGTTCCAAATAAAGAGTTATAGGCTAGTCTGTCAAGGAGGATTGGTGTAGGTCGAATACACATACACAGAAATAATATCTATCTGATGCAAGACTGCATGTATTTTATGAAATGGTTTATGTGCAGACAGAGGGAGAAATAAAAAAGCGTGGTTCCTAAAATTGTTAGGTCTGTATAGTTATTAGTTAGTTTCTGATTATTAGGGGCAGGCAAGAAAAAAAAAATGATATTGGAATATTTTGCATGACAATATTATAGTGATACATGGGTGCCACTTATTGATCAATATATTATATATATATATATATATATATATATATATATATATATATATAATTCCAATAAGCATAAAAAGATAAAAGGTGGATCTGAAAAAATTCCAGAACAAATTAACCTCAATTGAACTCGGTTACACCAATTTATAAGGTCTTAATTTCCAAAAACGTTTCGGCTGTCGCCTTCTTCAGAGCAAAAGAGAGAGAGAGAGAGGGAGAGAGAGAGAGGGAGAGGGAGAGAGAGAGCGAGAGAGAAGGGCTCCAGATACTCTTTTCCTCAACTTCCCGAAAAACTTTTTTAACTGTCCTGAGGTGAATGTGAACTGTCCCAAAATCAAAATGTTTATTTACTTTATCATCAACTTCAGTTGTTGTTGTTAATGGCATTGCAAAAACAATACTACATATAATAAAGTTTCCATTCATCTAACTATCCATCTATCTTCTTTCATGCTCATTAAAAAGTGTAATCGTGGATGTGATGCACTTAATTGTCTTGGGATTTAGGCATAAGCATAAACTTACAATTATAAAATTGTAGTCTTTTTAATTTGATCATTGCGTCAGCCTATCACGGCTCCTGATGGGTTTTCTTTGACGGTTTTGTAGAGCTCATTATTTCTCACTATACCACTTAATTGTTTGAGAGTTTGCATTAAAAACAACTCTCTGCTGTGATCTACATTATTAAATACAGGGATTGTGCAAGCGAGTGGCACCGTCGGGTACACGCTCACCAGGGATTATTCTGGAACAGCATTTACATGCAGCGGATGTCTTTCGGAAAGGACTTGGACTACCCTCTTGCAAAGGAATACTTTTTATTCGGAAAAGACCTTCTCTTTTGTAAAGAGAAAAATGCTGACATGCAGCATTTTCTTTCTGATTAGACGTCTTTTCCGAATATATACGGAATTGGGCTTTTCATGTAAACCTACTTACTAAGGCGTCAAAATCAGCAACGTTTAATAAAAATGAATTAATATCTTTGGGACACATTATTTGATACTGACAGCATGTGAAGGGTTCCCCTGTGTCCACACATCAGATAAATTAACTTTCTACAATATAACCAAAATTGAAATGAAGGAATCTTCATGTTACCTCAAAACACATTAATTTTCCTTAAAAGTTGGCCCTTCGTACCTCTTGCTGAATTCTGTCCTGTTGTGCAATGATGGCCTCATCGTAGGCGAGGCAGTTTACTCCTGTAAGAGAAAAAGGGACAGACTAAGATTCATGTCTCAGGAGAGACTGGCCACCATAATGGAAGAACCTGATAGATTTGCAATTTTCATTCTCTTTATTCATACAATGACTGTTGTGACTTCCTTGCTTCTTCATCTTCATGTTCTATATAATCCACTGCAATGAATGCAATGTCTCCAATACTTTGGACAAACTTCAGAAAAGTTTCAGTGATGGTTTGAGAAATACAACTACCAATACAAGGTGTTGACCAGGCCTCCAGATTCCCTTCAATCTCAGTCCAATCTGTAGGCAGTGCTAAACAATCAAGTCAGATCAATAGCAGAACTTCATAGGACTGTTCGGAGTCCATGCCTTGATGGGTCAGAGCTGGCAGGTGGTTATGTTATTATAACATATTGATGTGAATTGTTTGAGTGCACTGGGAGTGCAATAAAATCAGTATACAGTTGGTAATTATTGTTTCACCAAACCTGGTACCTTCAGCAAACTTCTTTAAAACATGGCTTTTTGGGATTTGACCCCAAAGTCAAACCACTGTTACTCCTGTTTGCCCCTGAAGGCAAACATTTCTGAATCAGCATTAGGGCTGCAACAAGTAATCAACAAAAATCGATTATGAAATTAGTTGTTGACGAATTTAATAGTTAATTAGTCGGTGACGTCAACGCATTATAAGTAGGAACACCGCGTGGGAGCATTTCTCCCGCAACACGGCCAAAAGAAAAGAGTGTAAACTACATGATTTGCAAAAATGACGGGTTGAGCAAGTCAATAATGCTAGAGCATTTGAAGCGGAGACACCTTGGCTCTGCAGACGAAGAAGACTCTTCTCTGTAAGCTAGTTCGCTCAATGTTAATGGGCATGTACTTAACGCTTCTGTTGGATATAACGTCTTTTGAAATGTAATGGATGTCTATGACATTGAGAGTAACGAATAACTATAACTACTAAATAACTATATACAAATGTGCCCCTACGTTCAAATCATACACTTTGAATTGCTCATGGAGACCATTCCCATTACTGCTGAAAGTGTGTAACCGGCCGAGTGCAGACCTCTGCATGTGTCCAATGTGGGCTGCATCAGACTTGTAAACGATTTAGCCTTATGTAGTTGTTGATAAGGCTTGTGCATTCAGTGCTTTGTGCAGAATGCACTTTACATGGATGTTTGGTTTGATTCCTGAGAAATTGTGGTATTTTTATTCATTTTTAAAAAACTTATTTATACATTTTATTTACCATTTGTATTAGCAGTGATGTGATGCAACATTAAAGGAATACATTCCAGCTCAGCAAATACACTATTGGCATAGCAACTTGTTTGGTTTAACAGGCCGTTATAAAAGCAGTTAACTTCATTAAAATATATTTAGGAAAGAAGAATTCATCTTTATTGTTTTTATTGTTAGTTTGCATGTGCCTAAAATAACATAAAGCTAAATTCAAAAGCTGATAGCAAAATAAAAGCCATTTAGTAATTTTGTATTACTTTTATTTTTACTTAACCATTATTTAACCAGGAGAAAAAGAATTATACAATTAATCGATTTATCAGTCGTTTATTGAAACGGTGCATCGGCTATCAAAATAGTAGTTGGTTGGAGCCTGTTATTGATACTTTTGTTATTGATACAAAAGTATCAATAACAGCCAGCAAACTATTTTTTATTTTTTTTAAATCTAACTTTTTATTTAAGTCTCATTTGTAATTATTTTGTTTTCACTTGACAATATCAGCAACAGTAACTTTAAATAACCCTTGGTAAATGGCTGAGCTGATTAAGCATTTTTTTTTTTCTGCAATAATAAGACAGTAAAGGTAGCCACTTGCTCCAGTATGCGCTACTGCTGTCAGGAGCACCTGTACCTCAGAAAACAGTAAGGCGTATGAATAGCTTCATGTCTTCCTGTTCTAAGCAAAACCAAAAAAAAACGCAATTCTCATGTTAGCCAGAATCACGCTGCCCAATGAGGAATGCATTCAAATAAATTAAATCATTCAATCTTTTTTTTTTTTGACTGTTCCCTTTAGATATATCATTGATCACAATTATTTGAATTACAATAGGCAGCGGACATTTCATAATTGGTGAGAACCCAAGGAAATAAAGGATATATGGTGCAAATTCAGTCTAGCTGACATAACATACACTTAGACTACAGATGTCTGTATTAAGCTTATTATCAGTAGCATCAAAACAAGTAGGTTAACCCTCAACAATAATAAAATAAGAATTAATTTCCGTTTACCAGTTGTCAGCAATCATGTAGTAAATTAGACACAACGGCTATTAATGGCAAAAGAAAAAAATTGTATTTTTATCACAATATGCTTCCGTTAAAGCCTGAAACATACATGGTAAAAGTTAGGGTTATTTCTAATTGGCAAGTTCAACAAAGGATTTATGGCTGAATGTGATTATAATCTTTCGATTCATTGAAAAAAAATCATCGTAAAATTGATCGATTAATCGCAAAAATAATATACCAATCAATGAGCTAATCCGTAACATCATCTACCGTTAGTCCGTTACACAAAACTATTTCTAGTCACGACGTATTATGTAATTTAAGCAACCAATTGAGAAATTCCACTGTTAAATAATAAGAAAATACTTTCAACTGTTACCCACGTGAATATCCCGGTAACTGTCACGTACCGTTTCGGTGAAAATAACAAAGTTAAACAATCGTTTTTCTTTGTGTGACAATGGCAGCTAGCTACTGTTAGCCACTGAACTGTGGCCTGTCTACCTCTTGTCGCTGCGTGTCAACCGTCGTTATCAAAGAGAGGACACTGCCTCAAACACCGAGAGAACGCTCTATGGCCGTGTGCTTTGGTTGAAAGAGGAAAGCCGTTGTTTTGGTTTAATATGTAGTTTTATGAGTATTTCTCTTACCCTCTACCTCTCCCTGTGATGTTTCTTGTCGTTCTTCCGCCATCTTAGCCGTTGAGATCTGTTCTTCTTCGTGTGTGGATTTAGTACTAGAACGATTCTACAATTACAACATGGCGCCACCTGCTGGTTACTCTTTAAATGCATTTCTCAACAGGAACGCTTTTAACGTAACAGCGAAGAGGTATTTTGTGGGCGGAGCCAGAGAAAGAGAGCGCTCTGCATTACCGGAAATATCACGAAGAACAAATATAAACTGGATTATGGATCATTTGGACGCATTCTCTAATTATTTTGAAAAGACAATAATAAAATTCCAGAAAGGATGATATTATTGAGTCACTGCTTTAGATCCTTCATGTTGACCTGATAACTCTGAAACTAATTTATCTATCATTTTCACATTTTAAAACTACATAGATCTTAGTGCGAGGAAGAACTGGATTGAGTTGGGGGAAAGATCCGTTGTACATTTTCCAACACTAGGGGAAATTTATTTTCCAAATGGTTTCAGCCATAATTTCTCAAGGATTGGTCTTATATGGACCAAATTTGGTGCAGACGAATCAACTTGAGGACAGCTACTTGTATTCTCTAGCGGTCGCAGAAAATCTGTTTTTAAGAGATTTTAATTTTATTATAAAATCTTTTATTTTGAAATGTGTGTGCATGCACGTGTGTATGTTATTGACACTTATTATTCATATTGAGAATTGGTTCAAATGCACAGCCTGCATAATTCACATGTTTGATTTAAGGTGCTGAATGGAGCTACAACAGAGGAAGAAGAAGATGCTCATCGTTACCAATTACCAATTAAAAAGGGACATTAAAGGACTTTTAACAATTCTGCTCAGAAGGTGCACCAGGTATGTGGTCGTAATTTCATTTGAACAAACGTTATATTTAAGTTTGTGGATTTATTTTTTTCTGATAAGATGTTTATGTCTGTATTATGTACTTCATGTTAGTTTTTCACGTGTTTGCTGGTTGAACGAAAGACAATAAATACTGGTCAAATATCAGTTGTAGCGTGGCTTATCTTTACCAGAAGAAAAACTTTGGGAGTGGTTATAAATACATTGTGTTTTACTTTAATAGTTCATATTTTACTCCCTAGAGGGAGATTTTTAACGAAAAAGTATCATCTTCAAACTGGACCCCAATAAACTTCAGTGTGAGGAAGAACTGGATTGATTTTGGGAGCAGTCGGTTGTATATTTCTTACACTGGGGGGAGCTTCCCTTCCAAAAGTTTTTTGGCCATAATTCTTCAATCTCTGATCTGATTTAGCCCAAATTTGGTGCATATGGATCAACTTGAGATTATTTATCTTGTTTAAATAATATCTCTACCCATATTTTTATCCAATAATATTCATATTCTACTCACTTCGGGAGCATTTTTATTGAAAATACTGTGGAAATAACTTAATTTGAGGAGCTTAAACGGGGGAACTGCCTGTACAACGGAGGGGATTTGGGACCTTTCGGGGAAATACCCTTCTTGTCAGGTAAGATAGCATTGGAATAGTTTTGATGGAGGACAAAAAATACCATAGGTATTAATAATTAATAAATCAAAAACAAATGATTGATTAGATACATTTATAATCAAATGTATATAGAAAGAAAACAAGAAATTAATAAACATATTTCAGCAATCGTATAAGTGAATTTAACATCCCTCTAGATGTTAAACTGTGTGTGCTTGGAATCACACAAACACAGAAACAGACTAAACTACTGGACTTTGGACTTAGAGAGCTATGGCACTATGTTAGAAGAGCATGGAGGCTCCATCCATGAAACAGGGGATAAAGGAACTTTCAGAATGTATTGGTCTGGAAAGACTAACATACATTGCCAAAGGAAAACGGAAGAAATTTGTAAACCTCTATGAGCATTATAGTAGCTGGAAAAATACGGGATCATCTTTACATTTGCATTTATTTATTTTATTTTATTTTAAAGGGTAGCATTTCATTGGTACGGGATTTGTGCAAGTTTAATTAAGGTATGTGTGTATGTGTGTTTATGTGTGTGAGTGTGAGTGTGTCTGAATGATCATTTGTTGATTTGTGACCTATGTTACTGTGGTCCAACTGTTCATCTAAGTTGTAATTTCTAATACTTGTAATAACAAACAAAACTGAATCAAAATATTGGGGAAGAAAAAAAAGAAGTATTTCAGTAAAATCATTTTTGGGAATCATGCACGACTGATCTCGCAGCTCTTTTCATATTGATGCATCGATTTTCATTTAGAAGTTTCTGTGGACAGGAAAAATGTTTTTATATTCAAAACCCCTTAAATATTCAGGTGGCTTTAGCTCAGTGGGTAGAGCAGTTGTCCCTCAACTGGGAGACCAGGGTTCAAATCCAGCCCGCAGGTCCTTGAGCAAGACCGTGAAACCTCAGCTCTCTGGGTAATTCACAGGCTCCGCCCACTGCTCCCTCAGGGACGGGTTACATGCAGAGATACATTGAACTGTGTCTACATACTGTGTTACTTTATGACAACAAAAAAAAAAAGGAAACACTACTATTATGATGATTAAAAAATGAAAAGTGAATTATTAAATATGATAAATAAATGTTTTTTTTCCTTGTATAATTATAATCATACATACTTTAATACAATACTGGTGTAAATAAAGTTACTGGACAAGGCTCAGTCATTCTTTGATGAGTGGATGCCTTAAGAATTTCAACGCAGCAATCTTGTACAGTAAGAAAGTATATTTGCTCAAGTACTGTACCTGAGTACATATTGAGTACTTGTGCTTTAGTTTAGTATTTACGTTTCACGCTGTCTAGTACTTCTGCTTTTCTACATCTCAGAGGGAAATATTCTACTATCTACTCTATTTGACTGACAGCTGTAGTTCCTAGTTACTCAGGAAAAGAAACCCACTCGAGATGAGTTTTCTCCCAGTATGTGATCTCATTCAGTGCATACAAAGTTTTTGTTGATGTGCGCATTTATTCATTTTTTGAATGACATCGTTTCAATGTTAGAAAACAGCAGTGGCAGACCTTTTCACGAGGAGAGCTAACAAGATGGAGATGATTTTACATTCACCCACTGTGAGGCGTCGCTGTGTTAAATCAGATAGACATGGGGCCACGGAGAAAAAAACCTAATAGTTGAGTTGCTGTTGGTAGAGATATTCACCTGATAGGACAAAAGGATACGTAAACAACATACACAGAGGCCGACTGCTCATTTTTGCTCTCTGCGGTTTCAAGAAATGGATACATTCCTTGGAGGAATTTCGAGGAAATCCCCACTAGACGTATATCCCTCAGTTTCAGATGATCTGGAAAATCTGACCCCAAAGTTTTTCGTTCGGGTGTACACGTAGAGAAACACATCAGATGCTCGTATACACCCCCTATACATAAATGAATATCATTTTTTCAGAATCACAGTGGCTTGCAGAGTCTTTCATAGTATAGCAGTTTGCAGGCTCATTCAGGTGAAGGACTATTCCCAGCTTACACGTCAGGGGCTACACATACAACTCACATCCAAACAAATTCACCATTCATCTTCTGCCCCCACCTGCAAATATCATAATGAGCATCACCTTTGCCACAAACCTTCCCAGCAAGATGTAACACAGACGTCTTTTTACATTTGTGCTGGAACAGGTAGCACAGATTTTACAGAGGCTAACACAGATCAAAATAATACTTCATATTTGCCTAAAAGAGCAAAAGTGATTTTTTTTATTTTTTTTTTCTTTCTTTTTTTTAATATATTTTCCCTTTGATACATCGTTTCCCATCAGGACAATATTCAAACACTTGAGCAAAAAGAAAACCACAAAACAATACATTTCTGGTTTTGACTTTACATTTTTAAAGTCAATAAATGTCCTTGTTAAAAATTCCTCTTGGAAAAACAACTTCCTGTCTTCCATGTGGGGAAAAAAAATAAAGCAAGCACACTTGTTTTACACACTGTGAAAAAAAGTCTATATGATAAACCGTAGAAGCGTGGCATAAAGAGTTGGGTGACCATGTACAAACAATGACAGTAATTCACCAGGGGAAAAAATAACTCACTATTGCCAATCCTCACACTCTTACGGTAATAATTTGCTATAGTGACATTGTATTTCCGTTAATTTTAACCAAAGTTTGTACTTTTATGGTAAAACGCTGCGTTTTCCGCATATTCTGACCTGATCAGTTATTTGCTGTTTCTTTTAATTCGTCCTGTCTGTGACAGTGATGAATTGTTTTGAATTTAAAAGTCTTTAGCTGTTGCCCTTTAATAGTTTTTTACTTTCTACCGACAATTTTTACAGTGCAGCTGCAGCGGCTCTGTTTAGCCCAGTATCTGGAGCTAACGAAAGCATCCATATCAAGCAATGCAGATCAACAAAAATACAAAAGCAGGAAGTTATAATGTAGCATACAGACATTTGGAAGTACAGAAGGTTGTACTTGTATGACTCTGTGATGAATAAAGTATATATTATCATTATCTATATTATTATTATTTTGTATTATTATTATTATTATTATCATTTTTCCACTCTTTCCTTTGTGCATACATGTAAGGTAGTCACAATAGCAGAATTTAAAAAAAAGAGTATAAAAAAGATATTTGATACCAGAGCTAAAAGATTATAAGATTATAAAAAGTAATGTGCATTCAAAAATAGATTTTTTTTAAATGAATAACCTGCACATAGTGCTGCGACAGAAATATCTGATTGTTCTCGACTTTCGATGAATTTCATTGCAGGTACAATACAATTTTTAAAACATCCAAAAACTATTGATGCTTTTCTCAACCTTCGAAAAAAAAAAAGAAATATCTGTGTAGGTATGAATGTGAAACATTTTTAGCTTTCATCCACGAATGAATAGTAGGAAACAGAAGACTAGAAGATAAAAATCATTCTTTGCAATGCTGATTCATTGGAAGATTGATTTTCATAAAAATTTCATTACTATCATTTTTTTTTATTTCATAAAGAAAATTCTTTCATACAAATGTACAAATGGCTGAATCACCGCCAGTGATCGTCAGTAGACGTGTTTCGTCATTATCTGATCCAAACTGTCTCAGTGCTTCAGGCAAGGGCAGGTGGACAGCAAGACTTTAAGGAGGTATGCATGTTGCAGGCGTGGTAAGAAACGGAACAAGCCCAGCCTTTGGATCGGATCCCAAACTGTTTTGTAATAGAATTTAAAACAGGCAAAGTAACTGCAGCTCCTCTGAAGCAAAAATCCACCCTAAGTAGAGGTGTGTTGCAATAAACCAATATTCCCACAGCCTCGTCTCCTTGCATTTCCTGACGTCTTACTCTACATGTGCTCGGCTCCTCGTGACATCCCACGCAAGATGTGTAAGCCGCACCCACCTGACGGGTGGTCAGGGCGACACTGTATGCTGTGTTGTGAAAGATAAGGGTGGACTGTCATCTGCAAATAAACACCGTAGTAGTTTCACTGCAATTATTGTGACACTGTCTTTGGTTGTGCCAGTAATCCAGGGGATACACAACGTACGTCAGCGAACATCAGGCAGAGATCCAGACTCGTCCATCAGAAGTTCTGGGGTAGATTTTCCCCTTAAAGACATTGTTCAGTTGCACGCGACCCCCAGCCCCCCTCCACATGATAAAGATGCAGCGATGAGGTGCACACACAGATATTTGGTAGTGGGTTGTGACCAAACCTCAGCATTATACCCGTACTTGAACCACATCTAGGCCGGTCCACCTTTTAAACTATCTGGGCCTTATGGATGGTGGAGGCATGAGGGTTGACCATAGTGGGGTTCGGCCGGGGATTGTGCCTGATGGTGCCGTTAGTCTGCCGGTAGCTCTGTGTACTGCGAGCCTCTGACGCCTGAGAACTATTGGTCTCACTGTCTTGTTCGTCAGGATGCTCTTGACTTGCAGGACCGCCCAGCCCTTCATCCACCTCATCCTCATCATCTGTCACTGGTGGGTAGATGCAGCTCAGAGGAGGGTGTTGCTGATGGTTCTTGGTGATGCTTCCCGGCCGTGAGCCGCCATCAATGGGAATTATGGCACTGCCGTTCAGCTGCCTCACAATCTCAGTGGACTGCACGACCGGGAAGGGCGACGGCATGAGAGGAGGGAGCAAACGGGTTTCCTGCTACAGAGACACGGCATCGATAAGTGTGGACAGATAACAGGACGGGTGAGATGCATTCCACTGTTTGGTGAAATCTTTGACTTGTCCAGAAACACACACAAACGCACACTTACCAGGGATATCGTGCTGTTTCTCACGTACGTTTCCACTCGCAGTCTGTTCTCCTCGTCTCTGTCGAGAGGCCTCTCTCTCCCCCGCTTAGAGTTGTTGTGCAGGACTGGTCTGCCTAGGTAGTCGTAAGCTCCCACTCCTCCTCCCCGGCCACACGAGATGGTCGATCGGCTGTCACGGCACTGAGTGTGCTCCTGTCGGCACGGAAAAAACAGCATTCACACATGAACGGATCCGGTGTGCAGATTCACTTGACCTGACTTTAGTGCTGGAACGGTGTGGATTGATAAAACCTTGTTTAATTGTAATGCAAGTGTATGAATGAAAACAGCAACACCTCAGCAATTTTTTTAGCCTCTAATGGTGAGAACATTAGTTTTTCATTGAAGTGCTAGTATTCTACCTCTACACCAGCAGCCATTGGAGAACTTAAGTACCCATCAGTCCACTTCCAGTATCAGGAATACGTTATGTTCTTGTTTTGACGCATTAGAACCCTAACATCATATTAAAGCCCATCGAATACTCAGTACGGCGCCAAAGCTCAAATAGTCATGAAGGGTGAAGATTGGAAAGTTATGAGAGTCACATTATGCAGAATGGGAAGGTAAGACAAATTTGCTCCCCAAAAGGAGAATGGTACTTTATTCCCACTTGCTGGAACACTCGCCGAGGGACCCCAGTGTCACACAGGTGAACTCTGCAGCAATGGGAAGGGGGGAACAAAGAGTGAGGGAACATTTGGACTGATTATCTTTGTTTATTTGTCTTGTCAAGCATGTTTGTCAACTACTATTCACGAATATGGAGGATTTTGAATCTTAAAACAATGATTTTAAGTTAATTAAAGGACAACGGTGGTGATATGTTCTCGCTCTAATGGATCTCTAGATTCTTCATGAATTCTGGGAGGAGTCTAAGAAATGAAAAGATGTCATTTGGAACAATGAAACATTGAATAATTGAGATATAGAAGAAAAAAGTTTACTTCAGGGGTTTAAGTGGATTTTCTTACCAATACCTTTTCCCCATCTTTATGGTCTGACTATCTGAGTATTTCATGGACAGTTTTATTATATTCTTCTGTAATTATTCCTTTCAGCACAAGTGAAAGGAATCATAATAGAATCATTTCACTATTATAGTGAAATAAATGGTGGTGGGTTATTACAGTGACTATTATCATTATCTGAGATGCACCACATTCACGCTGGTTGAAGCTCGGAGCCGTCTGACATCTGCTCAGTAAAACATCAGTCTCTGACCCGACACGGAGATTTAAATCTATGACTGACCCCGAGTGAAGACATGCTGGTCCTTATGGTTCCCTCCACTCTCAAAGGGATGTTCTCCTCTGTCTGCAATCAAAGATGGAGAAGCGCCAACTGAAACTTTGCTTTAATTCTAAAAAGTTTCACTCACTCACTCGTTTTTATGGAAAGACAAATAAAGCAGGTCAAGCAGTGACTGATGTAAAACTGGATATTAGCGACACATCTAACAACAGCACTTAGCGTATAGAGTACAGGATTCATCACAGTCAAATTTAAACATCCTTGAATAGACGAGAAGCATTTGGATCATGACGTCTGACTGCCTGAATCAAGTGGTGCAGATATAGGCGTGAAGGAGAGATGGTGAAGCTACGCCAGGACAGGATGTTGAGGGTGAAGGGAGTGACCGAGTGACCGTACCGTTCCTCTGGGGTCTGTGCTGACGGAGTTCATCCTCCTGAAAGAAGCGTGCCTGGAGAGAGTACTTATCTCCTCCCTGAGAGAAATGACATCAAATAGATGAAATACACGGACAGACTTCTGCTGTATTTTAAATACGTCTGCAGCCATGATGATTTTTTTCCCCCCCCTATTTCATTCACATGCAAAAAACGTATTTCAGATTTGTTGTATCTGCAAGTTGTTATCTGAATTTGAGAGTTTTCACACCTATAATTGGGCTTAAGATGTTCTATTATTGTTCATTACCCTTCCTGTTTATCAGATGTGCTTTTATCCCGCGTGGCTTCTAGAACCCTCAGCTCTTCAGTTAGCGGCCTTTATACCCAAAGTCAAAACAAAGACCCAGTTCTCAAACTAAATCTAATTCTATGTACTTTTTTTTCAGTAATATCTTTAAAATGCATTTTACCTATTAATTATTAGTCTACATTCTTTTTTCACTTTTTTAAATTATTATTCTATTTTTACATTTCTACATTTTAGACACCCTTTATTATAATTGATTTATGTTTCATGTTTCAGTATTTTAGTCACTGTTTATTATTTTTGAAATGATTATTTATTACTTTCACACTGCTTCCTCCATGACTTATGACATCATTTCCATTGTGTAGTTGTTTTCGCCTTGTGTGTGAATGTTTTTGGGGGGTTTTGTCGTGTCTTTTGTGTCTATGGATGAAAAGTGGGATATAAATAAAGTACGATTGATTGATTGATTCGAACATGTTAGAATGTGCTGATTTCTTTCTTGTCTTTTACGTTCTACTGGTTCGATCTCCTCTCCAGACATCTCTTATCTTAATCAAACATCACATCATCTGTACGTACTTCTTCTCAGTCAGCTCCTTCTCCAGTTTCTTGTTTTTGCGTTTGTGGTGACATGTGATGACGATGACAATGATTAGCATCAGGATGAGCAGTCCACAGGCCACCGCCCCCACGATGATCATCAGCATGTTTTCCACCATTCTTTGCTCTTCTGGAAACTCTGCACACCGGACCGTCGGTAGGGAAGCAGGTTTAGTCAGATGTTTACATTTATCTTATTATGACCATGCTAGTGAGGTTGACAGGGCCGTCTTTTACCTTTAATATCAATTTCCACCTTCGTCTTCCCTTCTCCCACTTCGTTCTTCGCCACACACTGGTACGTGCCTCCGTCTGTCATGCTTAGGGGTCGCCCAAAAGCTAGTGTTCCATTTGGGTGGGAGATCACACCCTCAGGTAAATTTCCACCCATTCTGCAAACAGAGGAGGCGCATTTAGATGAGCTCAAATACACAGGCTTTATTTATGATGCAGGAGTCATTCAGACAAAATCAGCTGTTGTCAAGTCTCGTCTTGAGTTCGGTTTGATTTGTGGTGCCAAAAGTTGTAAGGACTTTTGAAAAAAAAATGATAAGAAAACTTGGCCATTCAATCAAAACTTGAAACTCAACTTTTAGAAGAGCACAACAGCATTTTTTGACATTTTTCCTCATGGCACAAAACCTACTGAACCATTAATCATGGAACCTGCAGAGATGTGAGTCAGCCCAAGCTCTAGAGCAGCAGTCACAAACCAGGTACATTTTCTACTGGGCCGCAATACGATTCAGGAAAAAATACACAAACAACGACAAAATCGATTAGTAATAAACAGTTTTAGGATAGTTATTATCAAAAATACTTTCATTTAACTTCTGTCTTTTGGTGCTGCCTGCTTTCCCAGCCCTCTCAAGCAGTGGCGGATTTAGCTATGGGCGACAAGGGCGGTCGCGGGGGGGGAAGATATAAGTGGAGGTGACCACAACAAACTATTAATAATTGGCACAGCCTACAGATATAAGTGATTAATTAAAACAGACTTATAAGCTACATTGCATACTAATACATTTTAATGGGTGGTCTCTTATTTTTTTCAGAACCAAAGTTCGCTAACATGAGTTAAAGCTATGACATAGTCAGATATGTGAGCAGACCACTCAACATAAGTAAATAAATATGCATTCATGTATTAAAAAGGCCGCCGCACGAGTTGGTACCGCCCCTGTTCTCAAGCACACATACACAATCACATGGTGACATCATTCATTGTTATGCTTTGACCCACTGAACTCTATTTCTTACTTCAGGGGAGAACAACAACTTTCTTCAACTTGGCAAATAGAGTTTCTGCATTAGAAGCCATACAAAAAATTGTATATATATATATATATATATATATATATATATATATATATATATATATGTATATATATATCTTATCCACAAAGGTTTGCAGTCGCCTGTTTTTTTGGTCAATAGATTTCGAGTTTTACATCCCGACCAGAGAGGAACCAAGAGGTGCAAAGGAGTGGATCTGTGACCCATTTTTAAATATCACCGGCAAATCATCGATGTTAGCGTAGGACGTAGACCGACTCTAAAATGAGTTGAGATGCCGAACATACAGCATCTCAGTGAAGTTGGGATTTCTGCAATGTATGCAACAAAAACTGGGTCACGGATCAAACTGTTCATCGGGAATACACTGGAGCTCCTTAATGAAGGGAAACAAGGCCAGACCTCCTACTGATTCAGTGACTTTCGTTGTTTACAAGGATCGCATGCCATCTGTGTGTGTCAGCCACAACATAATAACCACTGACAGGGTTAGTCAGAATTAGAGTGATTGTCCGGTTACCTCGGCTCCTGTAAATGTGTATGAAGAGGCAGCGAGGGAACATGTTGTCCAGTAGTCTGTGTGAAAACAGGAAACATCTACAAGCATGAGGATCTGAGAGACTTTGACAACTACCAAAGTGTGATGGCCTAGGTTAACTGGGGACAAGTGTCCAATCCCTCAGAAGAGCTTCTGTAGCACAGATTGCTGGAATGTAATGCTGGTTGTCATAGTAACGTGTGACAGTGCCTCACAGAGCTGTATTGGCATTTAAAAAGAGGCCCATTTTTGTCATAAATAGGGTTATGAACATTAGTGTGTAGTGGCGAGGAATGTATTGAATCAAATTTAAAGTTTGATGAAAATGTCCTTCTGTGTTTCCAGTGGTAGACTCAGTAAAGTAATGACTCAGGAGGCATACCCCTGTGTTTTGAATGACAAATTTGATTTCAACCTTGAAGATTTCAAGGTTGATGAACTGTATTTCTACAGAAGTGCAAGTGTGAAGTAACATCTTCAGGCAAAACCTAACATACCCTTGACTAGTCTCGATTATGACTTTTTCCATACGCAGCACATACATACAGGACAACGATGTAAAATGAATTATCTGCCTTTGACCCATCCCATGAGGAGAATGTTTTCCAAATGGTTGATTTGGTCCCAACCCATAATTTTACTATGGTGTCACAAGCCATCTAAATGTGATGAAAAGTTCCATCCCCAGCGTTATCCTTCATTTTCAACATATTTTGAACAAATTAATTATAAAAACAAGTTCGGAAAAAATAAATAAATGATTAAATAAAAATAAATAAATAAATTATTTATTTATTTATTTATTTTATATTATATTTTTCAATATATTGTCATTTTGTAAAGTCTAATCATGAAAGTAACTATTTTGATGAGTGGAAAAGCAAATAAAGAAGAAAAATCTGTGTTCCACTGCAAAAAATAAAAATAACAAATCACTGGGTGATTTATTTTTAAACAAGAAAAAAATGACAAGAAAAGCGGGACATATATTGGGATAAGAACCAAGGCCAATCCTGCATTATGATAATATTTCTTTTGGAAATGATCCTTGACATAAATGCAAAACCCTCCTGACCAGATTTTGTGATTAAAGACTTCTCACTGGAGCAAAACATTCTGCCATTAATGAACATTTAATATCATCCGTAAAATTCAAAGGAAATAGTAATCACCTAAACAGACAGTGGAAATGGAATTGGCATTTCCTGCCAGATGGTGCAATCTGTTGTCCTCTACCTCCTGTTTCTCTTTGGAGTCATCCCATAACCCTGTTTTGACTCCATCTCAAAAGAACACGAGCGTCTCCCTACTCACATAAACACCCACGGCTTGAGCACAAACATAAGTTATTATAGGTCCAGACGAGAAGTAGGTTGTGAAAAAATGCTATTCTTCCAGCTCTGCATACTCTCTCCCATTCTCCTTAAAGTATCGTAAAAAACACGACACCCTTCTTTCCTGAGTTCCACTCCAGACCCTTGAACATTTGCCTTAATACCATACCGTAATAAAACTAGATCAAAATAAACGTGTTTATCTATCTATCTGAAAACAGGGCTCTCTGTGTCTGAATGAAGTAGAGAATTATTTCTTCATGCATGCGTTTGGCCTCTGCATATTTGTATTTTGCCATCAAACATTCATTCGGGCCTGGGTTCTGTCTCTCTCGGAGAAAGAGGAACTTTTAAAGGTTTTATGAATGTCAGCGGACTGGAGAGAAAGTTCTTCTTTTCATCATATTTTGTTTTATTTCTCCCTCTAACTGCCGCTGTGAATGATCTGGACATGAGTGTGTGAGACGGACCTGGCTTTATATTCACAATGTCAACATTTGTGTTTAATAGAGCGTAAGTAGTGACACTTTTATGGAACTAGTTTATTTAAATTTACACTGGAAAATGAATGTCTACATTAAGCAAATGTTAAGAACTGTACATTGAATTCTATCAAATTGTAGTGTATTAAAATGTATTATTCCATAATCATAATCTCGAGCATGATTCACGAAACACTTCTGTCCTTCTGTAAGGGGGGATGAAGACCCCTATAAAAAGTTAGGAACCCTGTTTGTTAACACATCTGATCAGGACTTTAAAGATAACATATTGTAATCGACTACTCTAACGGCGTCTTAACTGGGCTTCCTAAGAAATCTATCAGACAGCTGCAGCTGCAGCTGGTTCGGAACGCTGGTTCGGAACGCTGGTTCAGGACGCTGGTTCAGGACGCCGGTTAAGAACGCTGGTTCAGGACGCTGGTTCAGGACGCTGGTTCAGGACGCTGGTTCAGGACGCTGGTTCAGGACTCTGGTTCAGGACGCTGGTTCAGGACGCTGGTTCATAACGCTGCTTCTGAACGCTGCTGCTAGAGTCCCCACTAAGACCAAGAAAGTGGATCATATCAGTCCGGGTTCTGAGGTCTCTACACTGACTTCCTGTCTCTCAGGGAACTGATTCCAAGATCCTGCTGCTGTTCTATAAAGCACTCAACGGTTTAGGATCAAAATACATCTCTGATATTCTGATGTGTTCTGAACCATCCAGACCTCTTAGGTCATCTGGATCAGGTCTGCTCAGTGTCCCCAGAGTCAGAAACAAACATGGAGAAGCAGTATTCAGTTTTTAAACTCCAAATTTTCGGCTCAAGCTCCCAGAAAACTGCAGGACCGCTCCGACCCTCAACGTTTTTAAAGCAAAGCTTCAAAGTTTCTTATTTGCTGCCACCTTTTATAACATTTTTAAAACGATTCTCATTTGCGTCTCTCTTATACAATACTTTTTAGGAGAAAACTGATTTATGTCTGCGATCGAAAGGACTCAGACAGTTGATTTTCTTCTAATCCAGCTTTTATTTATTCATTTAAAAGAAATTTAGCCCATTTAAAAACCTTTTTTTTTTTTATGTTTCTCAATGTTGTTTTTTTTAAATGTTTTTATGCACTTTGTCACTGTTTCACACCTTCACTGTTAGCCCATCATCATCATCATCATCATCGGCTGTCTTTTCAAGTTTGATTCTCTCCATTCATCTAGTCCTTTCACGCTGCTGTAATGTGCACCCTCCACCTCCTCGTCTCCACCCAGTCCCCACAAATCCATCAGCCTCATTATTCATCAGCCTCAGCAGAGCTATCAGCCACCACCACCACCAGTATACAGACTCCAGGGGTGATATACCTTCTGCTGCTCAGGACAGACACCCCTCAATCACAATCTCCCTGAAGAGTAAATAAGCACATATTTTCTTTGTTGTTGGTCTCTCCTGATTGAAATAATAATAATAATGACATCTACATGATTCCAAGTTTTAGTTGCTCACTATCCAGGGTGCTGCATCATTGTGGTTTGTTCCTGTTTTTAAGCGTATTGGATTTAACCCTGTGGAACAGACATGATTTAAAGGCTGATAAAACTGCCATCCCACATTTACCTTCACTGTTTGTACTCATCATTATAGAAAACTGAGTTTCTATCCATAGGAGACACAGCAGCCTTTATATCGTACTTAGCATTAGGCGTCTTTCATCACTAGCAAGGAACTGTCTGTTCTACTTATGCATTAGATGGCATCTCGGTAATATCTCGCACAGGTCCACCTCTCTCTCTCTCTTTTCAGCGCCACTAGTTGCTTTCCCTTTTCCCTCGCCCCCCTCATTCTCCCTCCCTCGTGTGAAACTGGCTCATCTGTCTGCTCTCTGCACATGCCGCAACACGACACCGTGACACCTGATATTACTTCACCTGACGCCTGTTATTGACAAATCCAACAGGTTTACCCGCTGCAGCGGCGGCGAATGTGTGTGTGTGTGTGTGTGTGTGTGTGTGTGTGTGTGTGTGTGTGTGTGTGTGTGTGTGTGTGTGTGTGTGTGTGTGTGTGTGGTGAAATACGTTAGCCTGTAAGGAAAGGTTGATTGTAACAAGAAATTTAGAGTGGTGTGTGTTTGTGTGCGTGTGTGTGTGTGTGTGTGTGTGTGTGTGTGTGTGTGTGTGTGTGTGTGTTGTTGCATGGATGGCGTGTGTCTGCTAAGCCTTACTCACAAAAACTAATTTCCCAAGGTGTGTTCCTGTGACTAACAGCAGGTAATTTGTTTCATTCTCTAGCAAAAACAACATGACCTCATAAAACAACTTACTTTACCGATTGGGTTCAATCTTTGAACCCAATCACTTTTTGTGGCTCACATTCTTTCTTTCTCTGGCTAAACTCCTGAGAATAGGTTGAAGGTGACAGCGGGCGACCGAAACAGAAGAAGTTAGGGATTTATGTTGGGCATTAACGCTGGCAGACAATATTTGACTGTGTTTCTATTCAGGCATAACAATCGGGAAGAGACAATGCCAGGGCTTGTTTGCTTAAGTCATGTGAAACGGTTGGAGAGCTACTCCTACAACACTGTAAATGTTATTTCAACAGAGTAGGAGGCAGACCCGACTTAGCTATGTTAAAAAAAAAAGAGAGAAATACTTAAAAATATAGTCAAAATCTATTACTTAAACTAAGAACTACTGTCTCAACACATGCTGGGATAATATGGACCCTGATATGGAGATGAGATTACAAACTTATATCAACCTTTTCATAAAACAATCAGAAGAACCTAACCGAGTAAAAGGCTGGAACAGACTGGGTTCTGGTACAGAGTTTGTTTTAACATAAACTCTGAAAGAATGGAACATTATGGTGGGTAAGTCGGAAACACTGAACTCCACATGCGAGTCCAGGTAGAACTTTCAAGAGCCGTGATCGACCAAGAAAGAAAACAAATTAAAACCCGCTGGAAAAGTCTGAGGAGGCTAAATCTCATAATGACAAAAGTGGATCAGAACCACATGGAAAACCACTGGTGAAGGGATCTGAATGAAGAAAAGTTCCAATGAAAACCCAAATAGGGAAGGCAATTGATCAGACCTCGGATAAAAGGAGTTTGATGAGTTTTTTAACAACCCAAAGGTTATGAAACTTAAATTCATTGTGAATCTACTTAACCCATGAGAAAATATGGTGACACAATTGTCACAATCTGTTTTAATGCTATGGAAAGCTGGTTCCTTAAACAGCTTCATCCTTCTTCTTCTTTTAACATGTGGAGTGGAAATGTTTGCTCAACTTCAGCGTGTTTTTGTCACAAAAGGAACGTTTCAATCCCGTGACATAACATGCGTGACATAACATGTCCAGTGTCACATTCAACCTGATCTGATTGAATAGTTGGAACCAATTCATATTCTAAAAGTGAGGAAAATGTTGTTGTATTTTCATGTTGTAACACCTCTGCAGCGTTATGTTGTTGTTGAAAATGAAAACTAAATCTAATCTTCATTCCAAAAGCCAAAAACTGTCAAACCGATTGTTTTGGATTGAGAAAAAAAAGAAATACTACTAAAAAAAAACATGTGACATTAATGCAGCATCACAGCTTTCTGATAAGGTGCAGAACTTCAAAAATAATTTCAGAAATGCATTCATTTTAGTTATTTTAGTCTATTTCATGTCCCGCATAACTTTCCTTTAAGGAGAAATGGATCCGGGATCTTAAAGGTTGTTAAGTATCAGAAGATCAATGGAAAAAAAACCTTAGAGCCGCTGGACGTCCTAATAACACTTTTGATTGCAACTTTATTTAAAATCCAACATTAAAGCATTTATAGATGATGCATAAGGGTTTTGTTATTGTTAAGTGGTAGCTTTCATTTTTTTAAATGTAAATTGGTCATGAAAAGTATTGAACTGAATGTAAGCAGGACGTTTCCAAGATTGCCTCATTTCTTCTGTCATGCCCCTTCCTGCAACAGCTCCTCAAAACAACATGCTCTTGCATAAACTACGCAAAATTTGTCATTAAGATTACGTTGAGTTTCCCACCAATTAGGCCGAACTGGCTCAAACTGAATCCGAAGTATCCAAAAAGTTCCTGTGAGTGTGAGGTTTGAGGTTTTATGTCTGATGGGATTCAGACTTTCGTGACGCCCCTCTATGTTCTTGAATGACAACCTAAAACGTTTTATTTGAGTCTTCAGTGATTCTCAAACATCGGGTACCAAATGATTCCTTATGATTCCTTAAGATCAGCAATGCAAAAAATAAAATAATTCTACCAAAAATAAATGTAATTAAAATGTAACTGAGTCCAAACGCTATTTTATATTCAGTATTCCCATTTGAGATGTACAGAAGACAATAAATCCCTCACATGAAACTTTTGAACATTTCCAAATGTTAATTTAAGTCCCAATAATTATAAAAAATATATTGTGTATCGTCTTAAGATATAAAAACATTTTCATTTTCAGACCCTTTTTTTGCACTCACTCCTGATCACCATGGAGAAAACCCCGGAGCTCCTGGTCACCACTGGACTCTGCTCACTCAAATAAAACAGGTCCTACAGCTCATTGTTCTAGTCATGGTTGTGTTAAAGACCCTTGGCCTCACAGATAACCTCGCTGAGGTGGAGGTGATGACGGCTCGCCAAGCTTGTGCTCCGTACAGCAACCAGCTCAACTCGGCTGTTATCTCTAGCCTAACGCTATTCATCGTTGCTTGTGCTGTCAGGAAGCGAGCAACTGGGTCCCGATGTTTGTTTTAGATTCAAGGATCATTGAGACATTAGTTTAAGGCTGACGGGTAGCTAGGGACAAAGACAGAAGACAGAAGGAGAATCCTGCTTATCAAACATCACCGACCCTGTCCCGAATGTGGTCTGTGCCACACAATGGAGGCCACACAACCCCCCTCAAAGCCGCTAAATTAAGACTGATCCTCCAACAAGCCGAGGCAACAAATGATGGCATAGCTGATGTAGTGAGATCTCCTAACAACGCAACTTTTACCCTCAAAGTTGACGTCACGTTTGCTTGAGTCCACTTCCTGTTGATCAGTGTACTACAAGTTCACAGATTTCTGGACATAAGACCAAATCCTAAAAAAGTTGCTACATAGCGTCACCAGTTGTCAGAAAGTCCACAGGGAGCCTTTAAGTCGGGCTTGGATGACTCTAATATATACGGCATGGTTCAGCTAATCTGTTTGTTTTGTACCATGGTTAGTGTGATTTAATTTGAAGGTTTAAGGTTCTGTTACCGTCTCACACAAGAGGCCAAAGGCAAGATCCATGACATAATCATGAGAGCTCAACAGATCACACAGCTGGGCTTTGCCACAGAACCGGGTATCTCCCTGCAGGAACGTGTCCATGCTGTTATCCAAAATGATGAAGATGTTGGGTTGTGCTGGGTCTCCAAACTCCTTGGGCCCGATCAGATGAGATTTTGACGCACTACATAAGTGGACAATGTAGCCATTTTTGAGGTGGATCCAGAAATATTTCCCAAGTGTCACCATGGATCCAACATGGATACACCCCATCCAGCCAGAGACAAAAAACAATCCAAAGACTCGAAACACACACTAAGTCGGAGATGTCTACAGGAAAGGTTATGGCTTCCGTTGTCTGGGCTGCAGAGGGGGGTTCTTCTGACGGACTACCTTTGAAAGGGTCATCCTGTCACAGGGACTCACTACTCTTGGACATTCCTTCAAGTCGGGATCTGGAATCCTCAGGCCTTCATCTTCTGATTATGTCTTTTCAGTTTCATGCACTTTAACAAGACTGGCAGTGGGAACTAATTTGATACTGTGAAATCATAGCACAATAAATGGTGTGATTACAAGAAAAGTAGCATGACTATCATCAGACAGTTAGTCACAGAAGTAGCAGACAGCCAGAGCAGAAGGCGGGTCTTATTCTACCTGATCCAGGTGAAACTCTGTGGTTTAGGGTTTCCTCCACTCACACACGTCAGGGCAGCATTCTCCAATCCAACGAACCAGTTGCCATTGTAGCCGGACACCTCTGGGTACGGAAAATCTGGGAGAAGAATAATTTACCAACTTCATTCAAGTCAGGCAGGTGAGGGATAAAGAGGAAATAACAGGACAAGATCGTAACTATGGCTGAATATTCAGGCTGTAACAAATATAACGTTTTCAAAGAATCCAAAATCATTTATTTAATATGGTCTAGAAATGTACAGCGATTACCCATAATGTTCTAACAGCTGACGGATGAAGTCTGATTAGCATTGATTAATCGGTTTCCATGGCAGCTGTCAGTGGGTAGGATGTTTAGTATTAGGCAGCAAATAAACAGTTTGTCCTAAGGTTGAGTCTAAGGATCTAAGTGGATTTGTCAAGAGCCTAATCGTGACTGTTAAGACGACTGAGTCAGAGCATCTCAGAAATTGCAGTACGTGGTGGGTGTTCCTTGGTTCCAGTCGTTAGTGTCTTCCAAAAGTTTTTTCCAAAAGTCAAGTTTTGAACCAGAAACAGGGTCATGGGTTCCCAATGCTCTGTGAGGCATGTGGAGAGCGAAGGCTGTGGATACTACAGAAGAGCTACTGTTGCACAAATTGCTCAAAAATTCAATGCTGGTTCTGATAGAAAAGTCTTGGCATAATTTAAATATAAGCTAATTAATAAAAAAATAAAATAAATGATGGCAGGGCCAACAAATAAGTGGAGAAGTTGTGGAATGCCCAAAACTCTGGATCGGACCATTCCACAGGCACAGGTGACGGTATTATGACTGAGTATGAAATGGGCCTCCTGGAACGGTTCAGTCATTGTGAGTGAATGCCTGTGGCCTTCGACCCCTCAGGTGGCACTGAAAAGAGTTGTCACCAAAGACAGTTTGTTTCCTCACCTAAAAATCTAAGTTAAGACTCGTACAAACACATGCCTTGTATCAATGTCATCCAAAAATGCTGCAGACGCCTCTGGGCCTTTTCTCATCTGAGACGGATTGGCGCAACATGTAATAGTTCTGACGAATCCACGTTTCAAAGAAGTTTGGAAATCATGGATTCCAACGACTCTGGGCCAGAGATTAAACTGTTACCTGCCGGTAAACAAGACCAACCCCAGCAATACAATTTTGAACCGCAGCCAGTGACTTCACAACAGTGTGGCTTCGTAGTAAAAGAATTTGGCGATAAGACCTGCCCGCCTGACGTCCAGACCTGTTCCCCATTGAATATGTGTGGCACCAAATATGAGAACTGACACTTCAGATTGCTGAGTATAGGAATCAGCTTAAATTGTGTGTCAAGCAATGGGAGGGACTTTTGAAACTTATTCTTTTTCAAAAGAGAGGGAGATGTAAGACAGTAGGTGGGTTTACATGGGACACTTTTCTCCTTTCCCGAATTAAACCTTTCCGAATTGCAATGTCGGTCGCCTGTTTACATGACTTGTGAACTTTTCTGACCCGGTGTCATACGGTGGCGATAATGCTGCCATGAGTTGGTTGCCGAACGCCAACAAGCGCCCAGAAGAAGAATACGACAAAGAGGGCGTACGCGGAAGCGACTTTTCGCCCATCTAACCGTCCAAATACGTTCAAATATTTCAAAGTTGCAATGAATTAGTCACTCTCCGATGCAGAACGGTGCTGTTTTGAAGTCGAGGTATTTCAAACGCGTCACGGCGCTGGTCATGCGCAGATACATCTCATGCAGAAAGCTTTCCGATACAGCGTTTACATGCAGCGACTGGCAATCAGAAAGGCTTTCTGAAGAGATTTTGACTACCTCCTTGCAAAAGAAAGGAATCTAATCGGCAAAGGTTCTTTCCATTCGGTAAGTCGTGTTTACATGCAGCATTTTCTTTCCGATTAGACGTCTTTTGCAAAGGACCTTTGCCTTAAGTACCTTAAGTACCTTTTAAAAAGGTACTTAAGGTACATAAAATTCAAAATGACTTTTGAGCGGAAAGTTTTGAAAAGAATCTACAAATAACTGCGTGTTTTTATGGACATTTTACATAAACTATGTAACGATATGGGATTTAGGTTGATGCACTGAGGAACATATAAAAAATGCTTATTCTTGATTCCAGCTGCAGGTTGGACGCTCCTGCAGTATGTGGACGACCTCATGATCTGTCCTCCATCTAAAGAAGCACTTCACCATCAGGTGGATTACGGACTTGGGTCGCAATGGGTAGAAGAAGAGACTACGTGTCTCAGTCACAACATTAACTCAAAGGTCAAACCAATCTCAACAAAATGCTTGGCAGCTTTTGAAAAAGTCCCGAATTCAATGAAAAAAAATAATAAAGTGATGAGTTTCTTCTGTGTAACGTCATATTATCAAAAGTAGAACCTAATTATTTAGAGAGAGGAAGAGCCACACGATTTAAGGGCGAAACTTCTAAAGTGACAGGTTCCTGGCTGGGACGGGTGTTTTCAAAGGGGTTTGTTTTCTGCATGTTTCTTCTTAACGGACATATGCAACTAATGATTTTTCATAAGGTAACACTGAGTACTTACAGTGAACCACCAGGTTGTTTTTGAGCCTGCGGGGCTTCGGTAACGTTGGATGCCACACCAGACAGTCAAGCTTCTTGCCATTCATGCTCCTCAGCGGGTGCAGGGAGTAGTGCGAGGTGACTATGCCGTTGTCAGAGGTGCGGTTGGTGGACTGTCCATTCAGGTCAGAGACCCAGGAGAGGCGTGGAGGCGGGCGGGCTACAGAGCGACAGGTTGCAACCTGCCTGTAGGACTGTCCCTCCACCAGAATCACGGCGTCCAGGGAGGAGATAGGAATGGCTGGAATTGTTAAAAAAACGTTTGTTAAAAATCAAAATGATGATATGAAATCATCGAGGGCAGATTCAATGTTGTTAACGTTGTTAAATGATACAAATGTTGTCGATAATCCTTTATTTGTTTCACCGCAGGGAAATTTCCGTGTTGAAGTAGCTAGTACTACACTTGATCTGAGCCGGAGGGCCAGGAAGTGATCATAGAGCAAAAACGTTATACTTAGTACAAAGTATTAGAAACACAGTAGAAAGATAAGAGCAGAAAAATATACAAACACTAGACTTTGTACATCATTTGTTGTCATGCAGCATAAGTAAAATTCAGAGTCACCAATTCACCTATACTGCATGGTTTGGCTTTATCAAAAGCTTGAACTAAAATAACTTAAAATTGACTAAAAATTGAATTTCTAAGTCCGACTTTTTAACTATTTAAAAACATTCTCGAGCAAATAATTTGAGCATCTAAGATTAAATATGCAAGGAAGTATTTTTTGCCCTGGATTTTTTTCTTTGTGAAGACATTTAAAGGTTAAGGTCACATCCTGTTTCCTGTTGGGAGTCAACTGTACTTCACTTAAAAAGTACCATATATGTAGTTATTATGTTTCCACTTTGTCTCGTTTCGAAAGACATGATGAAATTACAGTAAAGTCAGCAAAGCCATGGGGGGCACTCACTCCACACGATTAGTGACATCTTATCATCAAAGTTTCCTAAGGGGAAAGTGCTGATGTGGCAGATGTATTTCCCCTCATCGGGGACTTCTGTGCTCAGGATGACCAGAGAGGAGTCCACGATGGGGTCGCTGTTTGTGAAACGCACACGACGAGACCACATCCCAAACGCTGAAGGGAGAAAAAGAGAGAGATTCAGTATGTGAGGGAGGATGTGACACAAAAAAGAAGGTGCCTCAAGTTGAAAAACAGACCATGGGGCTTCTTTTGTCACTTTCGGTTGCTTACACATGTCTGCATCTTGAAATTACATTCACATTCTGGGTGTTGCCTCATGATTTTGTGCGGCATGTCTCATATTAAGTGGATGGAAAGATGAGCTTCCATATCAGCGCAAAGTCAGGAAAGACACCAAAAATGAACCGTACCATTGGAATATTAAATTGTTAGTCTCTCTCACGGTGCACAATTAATTCAACACTTTTAGAGGCTTGTTAAACTTTGCCTTCAAGTCCTTTGAGTTGTTGGAGCAGAGACACAGAATGCCTCCAACTATGGTGTTAAGCGAAACCGGCAAGTCAACTTTTGTAAGGAGAGTAAGATTAAGGAGAATGAGCATTTAAGTGTTAAGCTGAGATAAAAACATTCCGTGTGAAGAAGGAATATTCAGTGAATTATTATAATCATTATTATGATTATTATAATATGGGGTGTGATCTGAGCTTGGGCCTCAGTGACAACTAACCTGTCTGTCCATTGGTGTGGTGTGCGGTGATGATCTGCTCCTTGCTATCATCAGAGTTCTCCTTGTACCAGGTAACCTGCACCACACGCACATTTGGAGGTGACTGGTAGCAACAGGGCAGGACCGTCACGTCTTCTGCCAAGGAACGTATGGGATCATTTGGAGACCCCACAAAGTCTCCCCATATCACTGCATTATGAATAAGAGAAGGACAGCTGGGTTAATAAATAGTCTTTCAACTGCGGTGCTGGTTGTTCAAAGACTCGCACGCACCAAAGACAAATAGCGAGCCACTCGTCTGCTCCCATAGAGCGGGCACGAGATAGAGCGGGCACGAGATAGAGCGGGCGCAAGATAGAGCGGGCACGAGATAGAGCGGGCGCAAGATAGAGCGGGCGCGAGAAAGAGCGAGATGCTGAGTTTCACCTGCAGGTATATTAAAGTAAAGTCCAGAAGTCAAATTATTTACATAAAAAAGGTTCATCACAGCACCAGATGGAGAGAGAAAGAGTCTCATTTTGTTCTGGATATTCATTCATTCATTCATTTTCCCTTTAATCAACGGTCACACTTATTTTCAAGGAATACTAAAAATGAATTGGATAGTACGTATTTTCCCAAGTAGCTGTAATAGTCGTAGTAACACACTCTCAGGTTGCAGGGTTACTTGTAGTCCCCATAGTATCCAAAAGTAGAACGAAAACCAGAGCCTTCAGTTATCGGGCTCCATTCTTGTGAAACCATCTCCCAGTCTGAGTTTGGGGCGCACACACCCTCTCGACATTTAAGAGGAGTAGTAAAACTTTCCTTTTCAATAAGGCTTGTAATTAAGGCTGGCCTTGACTGTGATGACATTGGTTTATATTACTAGGGGGATTTCCCAGGATGCAGCGCTCCTCTCTCCTTTGCTACACCTCTACAAGGTCACCCACCCTGAGTTGGGATCTGCTCAAGGTTTCTGCCAGTCAAAAGGCAGTGTTTATCCCTGCACTGAATGCATGTTCCAAGCTATTAGTACTAGTGGCAACATTCTTTCATTATATTTATACAGGATATATTCAGTTAGTATACGGTATAAACAGTTAGTGTACGGTAGATTTTAAGTGGCTTACTGACAAAAACTGTGACCAATATTATGCTCTAAGTTTACAGTAATACCGTAATGAACTGTATTTTCCTTTTTCTAACGATGCCCTGTAATGTTAAAACGCAGTAAGAAACTGTGTTTTTCGTGTTCAATCATAGATTACTCTCACATTACTCACACATGTGTGAGTAATATGAGTAGTGAGTAAAATGATAATACAACAATAGCTAAAGTTGCAGCAGGTTTCTTTTTGTGAATCCATTGGTTGCGCTAGTGGAGAACTGAGGCCATGTGAGGAGCAGGGGTAGAAAAAAAAATATCAGTATAAATGTCGGGGTAACAGCACACAAAAAGTTTTGATATATTTAAATTAAAATTGTTACAAAACCTGGTGAGGATTACAATAGTTTTATTATGAGGATCAAATAGTACAATTATTTGAATTTTAACTCTCCAGGGCCTACATAGTTGCAAGATTTATTCAGAATTTACCTCAGAAAAAGAAGCACATGTCAAAAGAATGATCAATACCCCTTGGAAATAAAGCCGGTAGCAACTAAACTAAAGCTTAGTTTAAAACAATTGGCAAAAAGAAAACCCTGTCCGTCTCAGTCGCTAAGAAAACACTGACTGAGCCAGACTAAAACAATTAAGTCTCTGTAACCTATGTAGCCCCTCTTTTGTTTAATTCATTCAATGTGGGAAGCATTAAACAGCTTGTTTGGTTTTACAGGAATCTAAATTATTTAAAAATATTGAAAAGCAAGGCTAGCTTTTTTCCTCTCTCTCTTAGGGTCAGGGTTCCACTTCCCATTGGGGAATCGAACCCATGGGACAGTCTCCCACATAATGGGGCGAGTATACTTCCTATTATACTAATGAGGATTATACCTCATATTCTATATTATTATATAAAGGGAGCACTTAAATCACACATCCCAGATCTGGATCAATGAAATATTAAAGTGGAAAATCTTTATTGATTACATAATTTCATTTGTTGAGAACAAAATAATGTAAGAATGATCAATGGAAACCAAAATCATGAACCCATTGAGGACTGGATTCAGAATCATTATTGCTACCTCACTGAACAGGTCGGTGATTGACTTGGAGTTACACTGTGATGATTATGTGTTCCCTTTATTTTTTTGAGTAGTTTATTATAGATTTCATGCTTTATAAATAAAAAAACGATTTTATTTGATGCTTATTTGTTGGTTGGCTGGTTGGTATGTTAGGAGGGATATGCAAAGTTTTATCACCAAACATTGGATGGTCCCAATGGGTCAGATGGACACACAGGATTGTTCAGTATTGGTATGCGCTCAGTCACCAAAACTTTGATGTAATGCAATAAAAATAATACAAATGATGCTAAACAGTGAGGCTGCTACATGAAATGAAACATGGATGTTGTTTGCATCATATTTTTTGAATTTTATTCATTATTTTATGTTGAAAGAAATGGATTATTGCATCTTAACAATCAAAACAAGAGTTTTGTTGTATTATTGTAATAGTAAAGGTTTTTTGAATAACTTAATTGTATTTATTAAATTGAACACGTGTGTTTAATACATTGAACTTAATGCTTTCTTTAAAGGAAACATGGATGTTATTAGCATTATATGACTTGCTTATATTGAAAGACCTAACTATTATCATTGACAAACCAAAGGGGTTTCATTGCATTAATGTAATAGTAAAAGATTGGGGGATTACATGTTTGTGTTTAGTGAATGAAATATAACTATATTTGTTTATTACATTCAACACAACAGCATGTTGTAGCAATTAAATAAGCAGGTTTAGACATTTGCTTTATGTGTTTTTTCTGTATAGTTTTGTGGGACCGGTTGACGTAATTTAATTACATCAATGTGACGTTTTATTTCAGCGCAACAGAAACCTGTATGTTTGCCACATTGCAATGTTTTTGATAAGATTGGATTGGTGCCGATTACTCGACTTTCTCTGTCTTCTTCCCTCCATCTTGCGAACGTCTGAAGCACACTTTTAGAATTCTGTCAAAGCTTATTGCAGTTCACTTAGTTTTAGAACAAACATGAAACAAATATTGTTATGTAGTAGTTGCATGTACTGTATTGTGGAGTTGGAAAATATCCAACCAATGGCAACACTGCAAACTAAGCGCAGATCACAGATAGTATTCTTCTCTTCATTCTTCTCTTCTTAACTCTCAGTTCTTCTTCCCAAGCTGTCAAACTATTCCTTTAATTGTCGTGCTAAGGTCAGCGAGGCATGCGAGACAATATTACCTCTTGGATATCAGAAATACAAGCACAGATCGGGTTTGAAGAGTTCATAAAGAGTGAAGACGGAGAAGAGGGAGGAGACAGTAAAGCTTTGAAGATACGCCGCATAACTCGTCGCTCGAGATAAGCCTCCAAACCAAACCTACAGGGGGATACTTCAGAGTCTGGACATTGAGTTAACCCGAGACGATTGAACTATGGCCTCAGGAAACGTAAAATACAGTCAAAACATGTGTGCATCATGCTACTCACACTTTAACAGTGCTAACCACCAAAGGTCATCATAAAGCTTCCTTCTTTCTCCTTCTGTCTGTTTACAGAACGAACATGCAAATCTGTTCCACATAGACAAGTTATAATGTGTCATTCTGTCCTCCAGCGATCACGCACACGCACACACACACACACGCACACACACACACACTTAGGGAATACACAGTCGCCATTGTGTTTGACGTAATGTGTTTCATGTCTGAGAGGAATATCTTTCTTTGTGCAATGCTAGAATAAAACTGATTTAACCCGTAAGTTACCATGGTGACGAAAGTGTCAAACTATTTAAATGTTTAAAAAACATTATACAGGTTTATCTTCAATTTAATCCATTCAACAATTCTAATACTTTAATAATGTGTCTTGTATTCCTTTCAACCAGTTATGATTATAAATATATAGAAAAAATTCATATAAAACACCTTTATTTTACTAATATTGTTCTATTTTCATCTCGTAAAGCCTGAAAAACAAAGTTATAATATGGATTTATTTGTGGAATAAAAAAGTGAAATGGGAAAAATAATCATAATAATCATAATATTTATTATATAATAAGAAAAAAGAAGAAAGTTACTTTGAAAATGATCATATAAGCCTAATATAACATTACAGATCTCTGATAAGGGGCAGCCTTTCAAATATAATTTCAGGAAAGGAATCACCTTTATCTATTTTACATCCCTATAATTTCCATTTATTTATAAAATGGTTCTGGGTTTTTATAATTTAAGAAGCTGAAGTGCAGATAATTTCTCCCTAAATTTTTACAAGCGCAGGTGGCTGATCATCAAAGTTTATTATTAATATACTGTTGCATGTGGAATCGGGCTTCTGATGGATTTTCCGACATAAGGACTGGTTTCCTGGTGGCGGTGGTTCTAGTGAGACTGAAGGAGAACAGCAGGCTCAGAAAATGGATGAAGGCAAATTGATCGCTTCTCAACACTAATGATGTACCGTGTAACAGCACAGCATACTGTTTGCATCTAAGACGAAATACGAGACTACTTATCAGAGGAGGTTGTTCCGTTGAGGCAGAGGAAGGTTGCCCTCCTCTGTTTTTGAGAAGCAAGAGGGGGATCAAAATATGAAAAGAGAAGGACGGTGCATGGGTTCAAATAATGTCTTCTTCACAACGGAACCATGATCAGGCTTTTCTGACCTAATCAGACCTAGTTTTGTGTCCATGCACAACACAAGATTAGAAAAAAACACCCATGAGGAAATATCACAGCCTGAGGTAGTAGTCTGTGCATACATCTCTCACCAGGTGGCAAATGTGGTATTTTGCAACCAAAATCCTTCTCTGGGCTCAAGATACCAATTCTGTCCCATTTTGGGTCCACTGACTATCCAATTGCCCCAAATGGAGAGTTTTTTAAATTAATTGATTGTTTTGTTGCATGGCATTACTGTAATATAATGATGTAATTGCCTTTTTTAATCTAAAAAGAATTAGGAAAAAAAGAATGAGGATAGGAACATTGGTATTTTTTGTGTTCAATCATAGATTACTCTCACATTACTCACACATGTGGGGGTCATTTGGGGAAGCTAATAACCCACACATGGTAACAGGCAGAATGTTACTGACACTGAAAAATAAACCAGTGTCAAAAAGTGGAAAAATACCCTTGCTGTCGCCAGCAGCAAGGGTATTTGGGAGGTAAAGCCCCCCCTGGTATCAGAAATATACAACCAGCCTTTCCCAAAATCAATCCAGTTCTTCCATGCATCAAAGTCTATTTTGGCAGCGAATTTGAAAATGATCTATGAAACAGTTTTAGCGGTATGTCTGGAAAACAGTGTTTTCGTAAAAAAAACAAATGTTTTAAAAAGCTCCCCCTAGAGAATAAACTGTGAACTTTTAGAGTAAATTATGACATATAAAAGATAGATCTCCTCGAGTTGATTCATATGCACCACATTTGGACAAAAAGGGGCCAATGCTTGAGAGTTTTCGGCCCATAAACTTTTGCCAATAAAGCTCCCCCTAGTGTTGGAAATGTAGAACCCCCCTTTACCTTAATCAATCCATTCCTTCCTGACACTATAATAACCAAAACTCAGTATAATGTATTAAATGTTATTTTCTGTCTTTGGAAAACATCCATTATTGAAATTCAGGTTTTGCAACAAAAGTGACACCTATAGGGCAGGCAAGGGGAAAGGCAGCCTGTGTGAATGGGTGGTGGGGCAGCAGAGGAGGGCAGAATGTTCTTTCCTCTTCTGGAGGCGGGATTTCCAACATCAATTTAAAAGGATTTCAATGTGCTTGTTTTTTTATGCTGATTTGCTATTGGCTAAAACACGGGAAATTATACTCCAATGGAGGACATGTCCCTGAATCAATCAACCGCCACAATACAGTCAAGGTCATCCAGTTGTTTCTAGAGTGACCACTGGATGTCATTTTCTTCTGGACAGTGGACATCTTCATGACTCAGTCAAGGACTAGCAGGAGCAAGAAGGGTGAAACTAAGCCATGAACCACTCTGAAGGTTATCCCATCATTTTCAGTCTCTCATGAGAATGATGATCTTCCAGATCACTGCATACTGTCTCAACCGTTTCTGACTAATCTGTCCAAACTGTCAGAGGCCTACTCATAGTTGATAAAGTAGACGAATAGAGGAGAGTTCCATTCAAGCGACTGTTAAAGGATAATATTAAGTATCGCTACCTGGTCGGTTGCAGGATCTTCCATAGTGAGAACCAACTCATCGATCTTGAAGCCGGGGGTTGAAAGCGTCATTCACCTTTTTTAGAAGCATTCTGTTGCACACCTAGGTTATATTTATGTTGGTATAGGCACTGAGATCACCTTCCTCCAGGAGTTTGATGAGGTAGTCCTCCTCCATTCTGATGGGACTAGTACCCTTCTCAAATCTTCCTGAAGAAAGGGTGTAGAATTTCCACGCTGACCCCAATGTCAGTTTTAAGTGCAGTTCTGACATTCTGCAGTTGAATGATGTTCCTGTGGATCTCTGTCCGGTAAGATATCCGGTTGGTACTGTGATTCTGGTCTGTTTGAGCATCTCCCACATGTTCCACCCAACTTTTTCTCTGTCCTTCCTCATCCATGTCAATATTTGTCCTTCATAAGGGTTGCGTCAAGTTCCCCTGGTGGACAACCTCCTCTGTTTCATTAGACAGGCTCTCCATGATGTTTAGTTTGTCTGCATTGAAACTCCTCAGGACACCTTTCATCGCTTCCATATACTCTTTCTGGGCCTTGGCCTTGCCTTAAGACCCTGCCAGGTCTTGTTTGGCTGTTGTTAACTTCTACCATCTTTTCCATCCTCTCTTCCACTTTTTCACTTTTCCCAGGGTCTCCTCTGAGATTGTATTTATTATTATTATTATTATTATAAAATTATTATTATATTATTATTCATTATCAACCGCCTATCCTGTCCTGGTATCGCGGGGGGTCTGGAGCCTATCCCAGCTGACATCGAGCGAGAGGCGAGGTACAACCAGGAGAAGTTGCCAGTTCATCAGAGGGCCGACATATAGAGTCTAACAACCATTCACACTTACATTCACTCCTACGGGCAATTTTAGTGTCACCAATGTTGAATATTTTGGGACTGTGGGAGGAAGCCGGAGTTCCCGAAGAGAACCCTACTGCCCAATAACCTTCTCAAAGCCCTTGTGGATCGCGGTAAATTTTAGTTTCAAAGTCTCCCGTATCGATGAAGATGGTCTGTCTTTGGAGACGATGGACAGTGGTGGTCATAAGATGTCTGTATCACTATTGTTCATCGTAGCATTTCATTGGATATGACGTCCATGTTGATCCTTTGTTTCTTGGTGTGAAAGGATCGCTGTGCGGCTCCGTGGACGATGCGTCTCCCACCCGATGATGGCTCCCTGTTCTGTTCAGGACAACACCAGTGCAACACTCTCACTATGTGGGTCATCATCTTAATTCCCTGAGAATAACAACAATTTATAATCGTGTAGTAATCGTCAGTCAGCAGGCTCTTGTTAGCATGCAAGTACTTACTATTAAGAATTGACTTGTATGTGCATGTAGTGTTCACTGATCACACTGCTGGCTAAAACAACACTAGCTAGCCAGTAGAATTGAGGGAAAATAGTGATCAGGCGAATTCAAACTCAAGGAGAACATTAGAAACAAATAATCTCATCCCGTGCCCCCCCCTTTCGTCTTACTTTTCATCTTGCTCGTCATCTCTTCAAAACATCCGATCATAATCGAACATCGATCCACCGTTACCTCTGGTGTTGTTAGCCTGATGGCGGCTTACACAGAGGGTAGCATCAATCAAGGAAGATCTGAACGGAGGAAGACGACCAGCACGACGGGGGGCAGCTTTAGCCCAGTGGGTAGAGCAATCGTATCTCAACCAGGAGACCAGGGTTCAAGCCCTGCCCCCGACACCCAAAGCCGTGGGTCCCTGAGCACAACCATGAAACTCCTAGCTCCACCGGCGCTCCCACAGGGGCCGCCCACCGCTCCCCCAGAGATGAGCCAAAATGCATAGACAAACTTCACGCCTTCACGTGATGAATAAAGTTAAGATTACTATTATGACGAGTGATGAGGCAGAGGACAGGCGACCCAGCAGCCGTCAGGTGAGATTCCATCAGCAGACCTTACCCTAACCCAAAGGGCCACAGATGGAATCGAGGCTGTGACCGCCGCACTATGAGAGAATTTCTACATCAGAAACTTCTGAATACAGAAGAGTGAAAAGCTGAGCGTTAAATGTGGTACGTAGCCTACCTTACCCTTCATTTCAAGCCTTTTACATACTTAAAATAAAAATTCCTGGGCTAAGATACGTGAGCACTGCTCAGGCGTTTCACTTCCACAGATGCGGCGTTGCGTGGGGAACCGTCGGTGCGGCTGTCAGGCGCTAAGAGGTGCAGCGTTTCTCAACTCGCTTGGAGCCGTGACCACAACTTCCGCCTAAAGTGCTGCCACGAAACACTCTGCTAGTTGTGGTTCAGTGTTAACAGACATTAAAACAGCAGAGATGTGGCGTTTTGAAGTTGAGCCAAATATTGCTTTCGCTCATTCGTCATATTTGGAAACCCTAGACTCCTGTGGCTACACTTGTTTGTTGTGTTAATATTTGACTATAGCGAGACTCTATCTCAGTTTTACATGTGTTCACATATTCAAAAGTTGTTTTAATGGTACTCCTTTAAAGCGTTTAGTTGATCTCTTTAATGACTCTTATTGTAAAGGAAAAAAAATGCATTTGAAGGTGTTAGTGGGGTTTTTGGTTTTTGGATGTTAATAGGGTATGTTGAAGTGAAGAAAGAATTATTTTAGGTAATACTGTGCTCACAGTAAAGATACCGAACATTGGGAAGTTATACATTAACGGTGTACATATAACCAGAATCATCCAATCATTCATAACACTGAGTAGTGATTTCCATGAGAACAGAAATTGCTGATGTAACTCTGGCAATTTGTCGGGAACCATAGCCTTCAGTATCATGATGAGTTTCTGCCGATCAGTGGATGATGTGGGAATCTGTTCAGATATGTCCATCAGGGGGTTGTGAGTCATTCATTTACCATCAGACGATGAGTGTGCGCCAAACACAGGTGTGTTTTTCCCTGAGATTGTGTGTGGGTGTGTGTCACCTTAAGCCTAAAGACTACTGTGGAATCTTGCCTGTGCCACATTACTGGCATAACACTCGGTTGAATCCTAGCCTCGGATTGAAGATGTCCTCCGGCCACACACTAATTTATCTAAATTAGATTAGATACACTCCTGATTAATGTATAGTAACAGGCTGATACTCTGGTAAATGCATGATGATGCATAGTGATATCTTGTATTACAGCATGCTGCACTGCAAAGCCAAGCCGTAGTAAATAACTAGGAATGGAGCGAAGGTTCAATCAGAAGGACTATCCTCTGGCACACTACAGCCACAGCTACTCCTAATACAACACTGTTATCATCCCCTTTCACACCTTTCAAACTACCTGTTTCACGGCCTGGAGCATTAATTGATATCAGCTGCGCCCTTTCAGGTAGCCTCATCCATCCAATCACTGTCACACCTTCATGTTTATCCTCATCATCACATCATCACCATCAGCTGCTGTCTTTATATACGACCCTCTTCATCCATCTACTTCTTGCATAATGCTAGTTCAAGCGCCCTCCAACACCCCATGTCCACCTAGTCCTCAAAGATGTGGCAGAGTCATCAGCCACCGCCACCAGTATCCAAACTCCAGAGGGGGGTATTCCATACTGCTGCTCAAGGCAATCCTTCAATCCCAATCTCCCTGAAGAGTCTGATCGCCAAAGACTTTCTAATAGATTCATTATCACACTTCTGCTGTTGTAATAAACCATTAACTTTAAGCTTCATCACGTGGCATATTTTCTATCTTCTTTTCTGTCTTAAGGAGAAAAGATGTAAAACCGCAAAATCCAACCAAAAGACATAAACAGTTCAGATATTATAAGCTGATAGCTGTTAAAGAATGAAGCTTCGGTGTCAGCGCTGTAATCTAACCAACGTCAGTTCAGCTTGAAGAGGAGAATTTTCCAAACCAGGAATTCAATCTTCATCTGTGAACCAGAAACAAAAAAACTGCTTGTTTTGCATAGAAGCAATAGTTTGGATTTCATTGTGCTGGCACTGGCAGGACCGGCCAAGTGAACACACTGGCATTTTTACAGAAGGATAGCCCCCTTCTCTGTCTATACAAATCATCCAGAACATTAGAACTCCCGACAACGGGGGGTCAGAGTTATATTGATTATCATTACAATGGCGCCTTTCATTGGGTTGAATATAAAGAACTGGGAAGCAGCTGTGTTCTCCAAACAGCAGAGGTTAGAAAATATGACTGACACTTTATGGCAGGTGATTACATGACGGTATTGAAGGTTTATATTTACGCGGTTCACGATACATATTTAAATGAATTTTACAATGATCTAGAGAACGCTCATAAAAGGCAGGTCAATTTGTTCATCTTTTCACCAAACCTCAAACTAATACTCAGTTGTGACTAATAGTCACATTTGAATAATCATCAGATTTATAGTTAATTGAGAAATTAAAAATATTTGATGATATGTTAAATTTGACTCCAAAGAATCTGTCTCGGTGTGTTTGTGTGATCAATTTGAGATTTGTCCAGTGTGTACCCCGCCTCTTGCTCAATGTCAGTTGGGACTGGATCCTATCCAGGTCATCTTTAACATTTCTGTAATACTTAATTTTTACATGTGTTACTGCTTATTTTGCTTTGTTGTAGCCTCTAAATGTTGTGCAATAGTCTCCACATCCACCTCTACTTCTTTGTCTCACCATCTCCTACAGAGTAGCTTTAAAGTCACACAAAGTGACTTGAAAGGCGCTAGAAAAAAATATATATATATAATTAAGGTAATACAGGAGCAGAATGCAGTATCTTTCCAGGTCATCCATCAAATAATGGATCATTTTAACATTCCTGCTCTTCCACCTATGTGCAAAATACACTTTTTCTCAGTTTCACTCTCACTTCAGTTACTGCAGAAACTGTTTGGGTAGAAATGTAAAAAGACTTTTATTGTAGCCCTACTACATTTATCACATTTTCACACACTTTTAGGCATCAGCAACCCACACACACACACGCACACTCAGCTACGCTCTCTCTCTCTCTCACTCACACACTCACACCCACACACCCCTACACTCTCTCTCTCACTCACACCCACACACCCCTACACTCTCTCTCTCTCACTCACAAGTACACACACACACTCACCTACACTCCCTCTCTCCTTCTCTCTCTCCCTCTCTCTCATACCCACACTCACACACACACACACTTACGCAGAAGGAGGGTCTCTCTAAATTAGGAGGGGAAATGATGAACAGCAACCCGTTTGTCCTGAAATATCAGACAGCGCCTCAAGTGTTTTCTTCAACAGACCGTCTCAGCTTTGTCTTTTCCTGATGAATGCTGGTCAAACACACACAGTGCACAGAGCTCATATATGTCTGCATGTACGTGACTATCATAATGATCATGATCGAGAAAGCTCACCTCTTTAGTAGCGGTTTGTTTTAATACTCCATTGTAAATGCCTCCACGGTCCTCTGAGCAAATATTCAGTCTGTTTCAATTTGCATTTTAAGTAGACAGTGTGAAAGTATTTAAGAAATACAGGAAAAAGTCCACCACAATATGTTCACTAAATTAGTACAACTCTGCAGGAGAATCACGCCTGACAAGAGAAAGACACAGACCTTCTGTGGAGTCCTGAAATATCAACATAGATTGTTGAAAGATATGACATTAAACAGTGTAAAGCCGTCTTACCAAAGATCCGTAGGACACAGAGAGCCAGAGAGAGAGTGTTCAGCAGAGATGTCATCCTCCTCACAGTTAAGTTTGTACAAGTTGAAGCGATTGCAGCGTTGGAGTAAAGCTCATCAGTCCGGGTAGCAGTATCCTAAATGACAGGCATGAACTCATGCCTCGTGCTGCTGGGTCATCCCTGTTCCAGGACCAGATCGCCCTCAAATGTTCCACTTTTAATCAGTCAGTCCTTGTGAAAAACGTAATTCCCTCAGTTTGTTAGGTGATAGTTTGTCAAGTAAATGCCATTTTTTTCTCCTTTTACAAAAAAAGAAAGAGCAGCTTTACCTGTTTGCGATACACCTGTTTATGTTACTCTCTTTCGCTCTCTCTCTGTCCCTCTCTCTCTCTCAGACACACACACCTACTCCCAGCACACACGCGCAAACGCAAGCACACACACACACGGTTGCACCAAAAGTCACCTTACCGGTTTGGGTAAGACAACATGACAGTTATTTTCGCGTCTTTACTTGCTCTCTGTAGCGTTGATGCAGTTGAAAAGCAGACAGACTGTGTGTCATAACTGACTGCTACTCCAGGCTGAGGTCAAAACATAAAAGTGTGCTATCATAGGAAAAATACAACTTCATTAAGTGCCAATAGAGAAGAGCAATCTACAGATTTTCTTTTTATCAATCACATGGATCAATCCAGTGTTTGAAGAACTAGATTCCTGCTATACTGAAATTAACTCTTTGGAGGAATTTATAGAAACAGGAAAAGTATTTCCAAGTGATTAAATGCGTGTCAGACTATATAACAACTCACTGTGAAACTGTGTTGTGTCTGAAACACTGAATTCTCCATCCACCTCACACTTACTACCCTTCCACCACATGTTATATACCTGCGATGGTTCAATATGATTTTCTCAAGGTTGATTTATGTAAGTTAATTGTATCATGTCCAACTTATTCTATCAAAATAATAATAACAATACATTTAATTTATAACGCACTTTACATTTGGATCAAATCTCAAAGTGCTAATGTGATAGAAATGTCAAATTCAAGGCCCTTGGGCTACATCCGGTCCACGAGACAATATTTAATTTCTAAAATAACTTGCCCACTGCTATACGGCACAAACACAACAGATACTACAAATCCCAGAATGCACCGCGACATCCGGTGCGTCAATAAAAAAAGCGAGCGTTCCTACCATCTCCCTTGTTGACGGATATCAGCGTTTAACTAGTCACTGTAATAGATTAAGGCCAATTCTTATAAGAGATGTTTCGGATATGGATGAGAAAAACTAATTAATAAACACATTATTAAGTCGCACGCGCATATTAGCAAATAGAACGCACATTTTTAATTAACTTGTGTTTGCGATTACGTCCTCCAGCCGTTCAACATGTGTTTTTGCAGTTACGGTGGAAGAGACAATAAAACGTGGTGTTGCTGAGTAAATAGAATTAGAATAATTTGTCACAATAGCTCAGATTAAATTTGGCCAATTTCAGGGCTGTGGGGCTTCGATTTGGACTGAGTGAGTTCGACACTCCTGGTGTAGAGTATAGAACGTGTGTGTGTGTGTGTGTTTGACTGTGTGTCACCTCACCATCACTGCCCTCATGTGTTTGTACTTATAAATGAAACCAGGTGAATTTAATCACTTATTCAAACTGCAGGCGTGTCTCAAAGACATTAAGACCTGGATGACCTGCAACTTATTATTAAATTAAATTCAGATCAAACTGAAGTTATTGTGCGGGGACCCAAGCATGTTAGAAATACTTTATCTGAGAATATAACTACTCTGGATGGCAGTGCCGTGGCCTCCAGCACCACTGTGAGGAACCATGGAGTTATCTTTGATCAGGATATGACCTTTGACTCCCACATAAAACAGATTTCTAGGACTGCTTTTTTTCATCTGCGTAATATTTCTAAAATCATAAAAGTTAGTTCCTGCATTTGTCACTTCAAGGCAGGATTACTGTAAAGTAAGCAGGCGGTCCTAATAAGTCTCTGAAGCCCCTCCAGCTGATCCAGAACGCTGCTGCACGTGTGCTGACCAGAACCAGAACCAGGTTAAGAGAACATATCACTCCTGTATTAGCTTCCCTTCATTGGCTCCCGGTAAAATGTGGAACAAATTCAAAATCCTTCTGCTCACTTAAAAAGCCCTTAACGGTCAGAACCAACGTATGTGAAGGAGCTCATAGTTCCATTTTGTCCAATCAGAACACTGCGCTCCCAGCATGCAGGGTTACTGGTAGTCCCTAGAGTCTCCAGAAGTAGAATGGGAGCCAGAACCTTCAGCTATCAGGCTCCTCTCCTCTGGAACCATCTCCCAATCTGGGTTGGGGGTGCAGAGACCCTCTCTACATTTAAAAGTAGGCTTAAAACTTTCCTTTACGATAACGTTTATAATTAAGGCTGGCATAAGCATTTTAGCTATGCTGCTATAGGTTTAGACTGCTAGGGGATCTCCCATGATGCACTGAGCTTTGCTCTCTTCCTCTCTCACTCTCCTTCTTTATACATCCCACTCACTTTAATGCATGTCACTGGATGAATTCATGTTACTGGATGAATTCATGTTACTGGATGAATGCATGTTACTGGATGAATGCAGGTTACTGGATGAATGCAGGTTACTGGATGAATGCATGTTACTGGATGAATGCATGTTACTGGATGAATGCATGTTACTGGATGAATGCATATTACTGGATGAAAGCAGGTTACTGGATGAATGCATGTCACTGGATGAATTCATGTTACTGGATGAATTCATGTTACTGGATGAAAGCAGGTTACTGGATGAATGCAGGTTACTGGATGAATGCATGTTACTGGATGAATGCATGTTACTGGATGAAAGCATGTTACTGGATGAATGCATATTACTGGATGAAAGCAGGTTACTGGATGAAAGCAGGTTACTGGATGAATGCATGTTACTGGATGAATGCATGTTAGTGGATGAATGCATGTTACTGGATGAAAGCATGTTACTGGATGAATTCATGTTACTGGATTATAGGATGTTAGTAATTTGACTTCTTCCCCGGAGTCTTCGTGCTTCTTCACGCTGCAGGGTCTCGTTGGTGGAGGCTGGATCTGCTGCTGTGGACCCGCTTGATGTCCACTGATTAAAATCTGATCATGATTACAATTAATATTGATGTTATTATTATTATTATTATTATGGTATAGTATTTTCCCATAAATTATTGCTAAATGTTATCATATTGCTATTATTCTTATTATCACCCTGGGATCCTCGACCCTGGAGAAGCAGAGAAAGTGGATAATAGCTCATATCATAGCGACTTTTAAAGGCATTTTTTTTTCTCGCCATTGTCACTAAGTGCTGCTCACGGAGGAATTTGTTGGGTCTCTGAAGGATAATTACATAAAGAGTTCGCTCTAGTCCGGCTCTTTCTGGAAAAGCACCTTGAGACAACAGTTGTTGTGAATTGGCGTCAGCAGCACCAGCACTTCAGCAGCCATTCTTAATTCCAATAATAATATCATACTGGCATCATTCAAAGAATATAGAGGGGAAGCTGGACAGTCAGAAGGTCCGTTTCTATGGAACCACGAACTCAGTTAGAGTTAATATATTTATTTTCTGATTTATCATTGCGATACAAAATATCTCCAAAGGAAACCTGCCACGGCATGAAGCAGTAAAAAACAGAGGTGAGCAAAGAGAATTTAACACACCACAGCACGTTTTCAGAATTAAAGTAGGAATATATATTCAATATTCATATACACAAGAAAACATCTGTCCGGGTCCGCCTCTCCCAGAGAATGGGTCGCGAGTCACATGTGGGTCATAGAAAAATATTTATTTTGGATGTCTATGAATTTGCCACTGAGAAATTGTCCACACTGTCACAGAAAAAAATTGATCCAGCCTGTGGCGAATAGACAGAACTTAGCAATCATTGATGAAAAGTCTGCATTAATAAATTATCCCATAAGAAACCATGGTGACCCAATTGTCACACTTTGTTAAAATGCCATGGACGACTACTTATATCCAATAAATTTAACTGATGTAGTCCATAACCGCAGATTTTCAGCTTTTCATTATTAATACCAAAGGTAAGTGTGTTTAAAGGTATGTGTAAAGGTATGTGTTTCCAGGCAAAAATAAAACTATTAGTTTTCTAATTAGGAAATAAATGAACATAAAAGCCTTGTTTGTAATTACATGCATATTTAGCAATACAGATTTCTGACCAAAGGCAACCTTTCAAAATTAATGTCATTGTGTGAACATGCAGTTTCACTGTGTGAACCTGGACTGTTTCACTGTGTTAACCTGGACTGCTTCACTGTGTTAACCTGGACTGCTTCACTGTGTGAACCTGGACTGCTTCACTATATGAATTGGGTGGTAAAGTTTTGTCATTTTCAAAAAACTGGGTCCAGGCAGGGGAAAAAAAGGAAAAGCGGTCTAGATTTGCATTCGTAGCATCATTTTTTGTTGCCGATAGTCTCGTACATGGCCTGGGAATGAGGAGTCAAACCCTGGAAAGAAAACAAAGAAGGAGATAAAAATAAATTCAGGGTCGTGTAAGGACGGAGGTGTGGTCAATCACAGCATCGATACTCACCATGTAGACGGCGTCTGCAGTATCCTGTCAGGGTGCACAACAGAAATATTAGACTCACTCCAACATATTGTGACATAAAAACTCAAGAAAGGGTGTTTTACGCAAAGGTTGGCTGCAATAGCGTGTCGACTTTGTAAAGAGGAAGGCAAAGGAGAAGTATTAGGAGAAGTGAGACATGAAGCCACCTATGAATGCTAGGAAGAGCGGGTGTGAACGTGTGTGTGTGTGGGTGTTTGTGTGTGTGAACGTGTATGTGTGTGTGTGCGTGTGTATGTGTCATAGTGGGTTTGTGACTGGTAATAGGAAATCATTGAAAAAAAAGGAGTGAGCAGTGAAGCAACAAGTTCCTGACTCTTCTCCTGAAATGTTGAGGCAAACATTTATTATCGGTAAAGACAAAAGCCACTATATTTATAATATTGTTATTGTAAATGTCATCAGATTTATTAAAGGCCATTCAAAAAAAAGGCCTTGTGGCAGATAGTGATGACCAGTGCAACCTTTAAATGACAATATATACACTCACAATGTTGACTTATAGATGAAAGATAACAATAAAATATATTCCTGACTGTTTTTGGGTAATTATCTTTTAAACATGGATTATGAAAGCTCACTTTACTAAACTAACTAAACACCATGCTGTTTATTTTTGATTTTACTTAAATGTGTTTATTCTGTTATACATAAACGAATCTAGGAAAAACTCAATCCGCTCTTTTGATTCATTCAAAACTTTAAAGTTGTGTCCAACTTTATTTTACTGGCTCTAAAAAGTTTTAACCTGTTCTGTTCATTATTATTATTTGAGGTTTAGCCTCACCTGAAGAACAACCAAAAAAATAAAGTCAAAATAGCTCCACTTCTATCTGGTGTATTTGCGCCTGATGTATTTGCAGCGTTGAATCGGTCACTATGATTGAGTTAACTATGTTACAACAGTAAAAATTTTGATTTTCTTTGATTAAAAAAAAGGTTATAAAATTATTATATTTTTACAGTATCAATGAATTTGCTCAAATTTGATAGAAATAACACAAAGTACATGTTATTCATGTCATTCACAGTTTTTGTAGGGCAGGACCAGGAGGACCCTCCATTTGGGGAATTAATTCAATATCTTGCATTGTGCACTGTTAAGAAAAAAAAAGAGGTAAAAATGAAGTAGAAGCCTGATTCTGGAGCTTTTAGGAGAAACAAGTTTTGATTTAAAGTTACACCTGCTAGTGGTGGGTTCGTTTTGAAAAGCTTAACGGTTAAAACGGTTCATTTTTGTGAGTGTAAATACGTTATACCGAGCCAAAAGCTCCTTGGTTTGTCAAATCACATACATCCAATAGTTAAACATTCTTCTTCTGTCTTTTTTGAGAGACTTGTTTGTGCCTCCAGATGACCCGTCACATTTCTTTTTTACTTTTTTGGTTTCTTCCAATGAAACTCCACATTGTTTTTGCAGGAAATGTAACGAAGCGTCTGGCCCCAAAATCCTAAAAACATCCCATCATTCTTACCTGCTTGGCTTTCACTTTCCTAGCTTCAGCCTCAGCCTTCGCGTTGATGACCTGGAGAAGAAAGTGTTATATGAGCAGTGATTAAAAAAGTCTAAACTATAGTTTTATCACATATTCCCTGTAGTTTATATAGGGGCCAGAAGCATATATTGGTGCACTGAACGGAATTTAAGTAATTAAATAAAGTCAACTGGTCCCACAGAATAGACTAATTTTTGTCAATAAGTTCGGCTGAAATTAAAAAAATATATATCTGGATTTAGGTAAACTTATTATGAGCTACTAGTCGACATACTAAAATGTTTTTTTTCAGTGTACAACAGTGAAGATCAGACTCCCTGATTTTAGCGCATATTAATAAACAGTATCCATTGATGAGCAAGTGAAAATGTTCTGTCTGCTAAATTTACTACCAGTCTACTAAAATGAAAAAGAAGGGTTAGGATATTAATCTATTTGGGTAAAATTTGTTATAACGTTTTCCAATTTAAAAGTGCAACATAGTTTGTTTTGCTGATTGCATTCATGCCCTCAAATAATCACATATAGTGAAGGAACCACACGAACGCAAATGATTATTTTAACTCAGACAAGTCCAAATAAAGTCATCCTAACGCCTTAAAATGGAATTAAAATCAGATTTGGATGGGATATGGAACTATAGGGCCAAGAATGAGTTGATTGATTTTTTGTTATTTTTCTATCCAATCCGAGCTAAGTGATAAAATTTGGAAGAAAAAGCAAATTAAGTCAACTATTAAATATATGGATTTGTATGAATAACTGTTATTTTGTTTTATTGGTAGTTATTCAGTTGTTTGTTAATTCTCATTAAAGCAGGCCCGGGTGCTCCCAAACTTAATGATTATTATTATGATTAATATGATGATGATGATGATGATGATTATTTTTATTGTTATTATTTAGATATTCTGATATTGTTTCTGCACACGTCATAAAAACATGTGGAAAATATAAAAATGAGGGCAGGGATGACCTTTTACGCCTCCTTTTATTTGGGGGAATAAAAAAAGATATACATAATAAGATATATTAGTACTAATATAACGAATGTATTATCAATATGTGATGATTATAAACAGATTAAAGGAAAGAAAGAATTTCTGTGACATTTTTTGTGAAGGATTTTGTTCTGTTCGGTTGTTGTAATGTCGTGTAGTTGGAAAAGTTGCTGTCCATGAATGTTTCTGTGAAATGCGGTTACATGACATGCGGACCTTAATTCTGAAGTAGAGCGCCGTCAGGATGACGCCGTACAAAAACAGGATTCCGTCCAGCACGTAACAGACTTGTTCTGAGGAAGCAGCTGGAGAAACACAGGAGAGGCTTTGTAAGGAGCAAAACCACGACCACCGCGCCAGAACTCATGGAAAATCAAGCCTTAGACAACCCTTTGTGTGTGTGTGTGTGTGTTTGCTTGTGAATCAGCATTCACCAGTTCACACAGACATTCACCCGTTCAGGAGCGGTAACCATTCACACACCAGTGGAACACACACTGGGAACAACTTGGGGTTCAGTATCTTGCTCAAGGACACTTCCACATGTGGACCGCAGTGGCCGGGGATAGAACCACAGACCTTCAGAGAAGTGGGCAACCGCTCTACCAACAGGTCCACCATCGCCCCCCTGTGTAAAGTATTGAGTGTGGTATATATACATATAATATGTGTGTGTGTGTGTGTTTGTGTGTCACTTTGTGACTTCTGTTTAAGGAAGTGTTATATAAATAAAGCTTTACTTACTGACTCACTGAAATAACTTCAGTGAGTCAGTAAGTAAAGCTTTATTTATATAACTTGCAGGGTGGGCTGAGTTGTAAGAGCTGACACATATAATATTGGACATAGGTACGTTTATTGACTTAAAGAACTCCCAGAGTGAATTGGTGACTCTTAAAATGAATAAGTGAGAGAGTGAATGGTTGTTTGTTTCTTGTCTCCAGTGCCCCCTGCCTCTCGCTCAGACTCAGCTAGGATAGACATTCTATCTGTGGCGTTTCTTGGCGCCGTGTGATGCAGCGATACGTAACGTCACAGAGGTTTTCGGTCACATTCAGATCAGTGGAATCAATACCCTCATCTAGGACCTGCTTACACTCTCTGGCCACATGAGGTTGGGCATCGTCCTGCAGAAGGAGGAACCCAGGGTCCACGGCACCGCCATAAGGTCTGGGGATTTGGTCCCGGTTCCTACCAGCAGTCAGGGCAGCGTTGGCTAAAATGTGACGGTCTGTGTGACCCTCTCAGACTCCTTCTCTTACCCACCACCAAACTGGTGCTGCTGGAGCAGCATGACGTTCACAACGGCTTCTCCAGACTCCTTCACGTCCTTCACCTGAGACCAACGTGAACCTGCTCTCTTCTCATGGAGTCTGTTTGTGACAGTTTGTTGAGAAAAGTCACACCAGCAGCCCCCAGAGGTCCTTTTGTAAGACCCTGTCAGTGTTCCTCCGGTTCCTCTTCACACTGAGGAGCAGATACCGGTCCTGCTGCTGGGTTGCGGCCGTTCTACAGCCGTCTCGTGTAACAACTTTATCCTGGAATCTTCCCCACGCTCTCCAGTCTGTGCTGGGAGACCCAGAAAACCTTCTTGCAGCTGCATCAGGGATGTGTGTTCCATCCTGGAGGAGTTGGACTACCTGTGTAACCTGAAAGGGCTGCGGGTACCGCAACCATGTTACCAGTAGCAACACGGAAACTAGCAAGACGCCAATCTAGAGATCAATCACTTAAAGCTTCCAAACCGAGCCGGTCCAACTCTCAGAAGTTTCCCTGACTGGGGTTAAACTGTGAGAATGAATCGTTAATCCCTTCATCTTTGGGAGCAGAGAATGTCGTCCATCAAGTTGCTTCATCCTCAATTCATCATTTAGTAGAATTATGAGGAAAAACTATAAACTAACGCGTCAAAATAACGCCTGTAACTTACACAACTCCTCTAAATCAATAGATTACAATATCTACCTGGAAACCATGCATTTAATTAAGCAGGGTCAATAGATCCCATCACTCATTTTTTACAGTTCAGTCCACCAGACACCAGATATCAGTAGTTTCTAAGGGGGCAAATACTTTTTCACACAGGGCAAGTTTGTAATCGATCCTTTTCTTGTTAAATAAATACAGTTATCATTTCAAACTTAGACTTTGTTTAAAATTCAGGTTGCATATATTTTATATCAAAATCCCCCCCCCCCTAAAAAAGTAATATATGATAGAAACAAAAATAGAAGAAATCTAATATTATTAAAGAGCAACTTAATCCCCATTAGTAGGCCTAACTCATTAAATTATTCAACGAGGCATAGAAAAATGATGATTAAAAGGAAGAAAATGTACTTTTAATCACATATCATGGCATTAAATAAATCATTTAATAAAAGTGGAAACTCTTCTTGGGGCACTGAACATTCTCCGTTGATCCCCGATTTGTTTTTTAATATCCCAGCCAAGAAACGTCCATTAGATTAGATTTAAGCTGCCATATGGATTTTGCCCACTACATTTAATACCATATAAAAGGAACCACTCTACAAAACAACTTCTGTTATAAAAGGATTTTAAGCAGTTTATAACTAGTCTATTAATTAAAGGTGACAGTGATGTGTTTCTTGCCAAATAGTGAGCCTAACTGTTGAAATACGTATGAATTTAAATATGATTATGTCAGCCTACACTAAAAATAATTCAACAGATAGGATACTAGAACTTTTCCTACATTAAGAAGCAAGAACCTGAAATGGAAATACTTAATTCTAATTTTGAGCTGGTTTACCGGGCTGCACACATCGCCCGTTAGCAAGAGCATTGTGGTGCGTTATACTCATCAATGCTTCTGGTTTCCGCTCATGGTATGACAAAAAAAAAGAAAAAGGAAACCCTCAGAACTAATGTGGACCGACACATTAGAAAAGACGCACGAGGCGCACGGACTAAGGTGCAGCCGTGTGCTGTGAAGGAATGTAGATTAGAATGTAACCACAGCTTTTCTCCCGCGGCGTGATAAGAGTAAAGGTGTCGTCTAAATGAGATCCTTCTTCTTCACAGCACCGAGACGCGACTTTGCCTTACTCCGCAGACCCTCTCAGTACGTGTTACAATAAATTCAGAAAAATGATGATATTACTAAGTAATAATATTAAGTCATTTGGTATGTAAATCAGATAAATTCCTATTATAATATTTAATATGTTGATTACTTTAAATCATGTTTTTCTCGTCCATTCTAAAATTGTTGACCTCCCTTACACACAAAACACAAAAGGGAACAAATCATTACAGAAACTATATTGTATATTATTATTGTATTGGTCATTTTTCACATAGAATTTACAGAAGAAATCAGGGGAAGTTTTTTAGTTTTCTCTACAACTTCATTTTATCAACCTAAGAACCCTGCTGCCGCCGCGGCCCAACCCCCGGAGAAGCGGAGGAAAGTGGATTAGCATAGCTGATATCTTTGCTGCCCCCCCCCTGTCTGTATCTCTCCCCCCCCCCTCTTTTCAAACCCTGAGTCTTGGATCTGCTCGAGGTTTCTGCCTGTTAAAGGCAGTTTTCTCTCCCCACTGTCGCCAAGTGCTGCTCACGGAGGAATTTGTTGGGTCTCTGTAGATAATTAAATAAAGAGTTTGTTCTAGACCTGCTCTTTCTGGAAAACACCTTGAGGCAACTGTTGTTGTGAATTGGCGCTATATAAATAAAGATTGATGGATTGATAGTTTTCAGACAAAGCGCAGTATATTTTAAGCTGTAAAATACCATCATTTCATACTTTTATTCCGTATAAATTTCACACAAATATAGACTTTCTACTACTTAGACTTTAAAAAGTGGCTTGTTATATTTGTAGATCGTTTTTATTTTGCATCATTGCATCCATGCCCGGCGTTGAGACAGATTTGGGTCCAAATGGACGGGACAATGGATGAAACGAAACACATTCACACATCAAAAGTAAGAAACTCGACATGTAAAAACAGACTAAATGCCCTTTGTTCTACTCTACTTGTGTTCTACACCGTTATGGTTCAGACTTAACTCATCAGGAATAAATGGAAGGGCGTTAAATGTTATTTACAGTGTCGATGAAGAATGCCAAATCCTGTATTAGATAAACAATGGAATCAGTTTGTGAGCGGTGTTGGAGAACGTCTTGAGGAGAACTTCTTTTGCGATATATTTAAATGACTTAGAGAATCATGTCAGCAAGTGTTATAAATGACTTGAACTGTTTGTTTGTTTGTGTGTTGCGGTCGGTTGAGTGACGGTTTACACGCTGCACGAAACACAGTTTATTCCTATATTAAAACCTGGCACCTAACTGTTAACACGGATTAAACATTTCAGTTTCATAAACAGTTATTCTTTTCACTGGGAAAAAATACAAACGTTCCCAGAATTTAATTTTGGTTCAGATAAGTTACAAGTTCTTTTTGATTATTTAATGGGAATACTATTTAACTACAGTGGTTGATTTGAGAAAGAAATCATTGATATTAGAATATTAGGATTATGTCATACTGCAGATTGTGTTGTTTATGGTTAACATGTTAGTGTCGGTTGAATACAGAAGTAAACGTGAAACTTCTGGTTGTATTTAATAAGTAGTAGTACAAAAATATGTATGATAACATATATCAGTCAAACTAGGTTTTTAAAGAGAAGAATGTTCTTCATGTTTATTCCGTGTGTGGTACTGGACTGAATAGGTGAAGCATAAGGTGGGAATCAAATTTCACAGTGAGCCTTTGTGTGAAACTTATAAATCATTTACAGCTGGTTTTTCTTTGATCTGACATTGTTTAATCCAGTTTAAGGAATATTAATGTATAAATTCTGGTGTTGACTTCATCATTGACCCGTTTCAGAGCGCAGATAAGATCGTGACGACGCTCCAAAACCGACTAGCTTTAGTTTAACCGGTGATTCTGGAGAGGAGTTTCCTTATTTGATTTGTTTTGAATAGAAGATATTATAGATTATGTCCGAATTTAGGTGCGTTTCAAAAGTTAACCTGTACCAGAGGTGCAAAAGTTTGGCTTGATTTGGACAAATTTATGAAGAAAATGTTGATTGTTGTTGATTTCCAAATGATTTTTTTGAAGGTGCTTACATTTGGATTCAATGTTTTGCCGGTGCTCTGATTGCTGCCGGTTCTGAGTTGTTGTTTTCTGTTCCCATGACCCAGAGAGAGGTCCAGATGAAAACACACTGTCAGTGCCAGCAATACAAGTTGAAATAAAGTCTTTAAGTTGTTCTTCCCAACCGGCTCATAATCCGTCTTTCTGTAGTTCTTGTGATTTACTTTACTGTGTAAAATGCTAGATTCAAAAAACATACATAAGCTTTATGTCACAGACAGACGGTTACAGAATGGGAAGAACGTCAAACTAGAGAACAATCAGTCAGGAAGGATGAGGGGAGAGAAATGTTCTGTGGCCACCACCTGCAGAACCAGAACCTTTTAGTTCATTAGAACCAAAGCAGGAGAAACTGGCTCCCAATCACTTAAAGCTTCCAAACCGAGCCGGTCCATCTCTCAGAAGTTTCCCTGACTGGGGTTAAACTGTGAGAATGAATCGTTAATCCCTTCATCTTTGGGAGCAGAGAATGTCGTCCATCAAGTTTGCTTCATCCTCAATTCGTCATTTAGTAGAATTATGAGGAAAAACTATAAACCAACGCGTCGAAATAACGCCTGTAACTTACACAACTCCTCTAAATCAATAGATCGCGTAGGAGGTACAGAAAGATTGTATACACCTCCTGCTCACTTTATTTTAAAATAAAATAAAGTGAGCAGAAGAATTTGAACATTTTATTGACAGTTTTATTTTATTAATGTTCATGACTTTCAGTCAGGTTTTCACAGAAATCGCTGATACATTTATTTTTTCTACAAACAAGAGCCTGAACTTGAGGAAAGAAGTTCAATCTATGCCCCTAAAAGAGCCTTTTTTTTAAATTGTGATACAAAATACTGCCATTTCATTTTCTGACAGCACTGACTACTCTAACACTGATCAAATATTATCCAAATTTATCAATTAGTCATTTGGCTTATGCTTTTCTTGTCTCACGAAAAACTGAAAACCCCAAAAAGAAACCGTTCAGAAAATGCAGCCATTAAACATTTCTCTCTTCACTTTCTGTAATCTTAAGGACTTGTTTACTTGAAGTTGTGAAATTTAGTCTTATTTTGCATAAAATAGCTGACATAGCTTTGCACTACTTACCATATGAATCAGAATTCACTGAATTTAAGTGCATTCATATACATTATGTACCTGTATATTACTTTCTTTTCTAGTATAAACGCTTAGTTGACTTAATGTTTTTCACCCAGATACCAGATCCATTTATTCTTTTAAGTGTGACCGGCACTTAAAATCCGTTTAGTGCCGTATCTGGCACTAAACGGATAGATACGGGATAAACGTAGTTTGTTAGCGGATGAAACAAGAGCGTGAGACTTGCTTTAACAAGGGCAGGAATTGAGAAAGGTGCCATAAACACCAACCACAAGCCCCGACTGGGTCATCTTCTCTGTTCACAGGAACTGAGCTGGTGACGTCTCTAATGCCTACTCAGGGGTGGAAACTTAACTTAAAAAAAAAAATCATACCTCCAAATAAACACAAACCCATCGGCCAAAATCAAGTAGAAGTATTTCCAAACTATATTCTTGTTCGGGTTTGTTTTTAAAAGTGTTTAAAAATGAGAGATCTCGGTCATATGTCTAAATCTCTTCTTCTTGACATTCATTAAGACATTAATACACTCTTAAAACCTAAAGCCTGAGCAGATCCTATTTCACATATACTACACCACATTGTCATAACTCACCAGCTCGCCCAAAACTCATCCACAGAAGGAGCGCCACAAGTGACGTGTTCCCGTCCCACACAGCCATCACTTATCCGCTTTAACAGTCAACTGCTGAACACAACAAACAGGAGTTGGCTTCTCCTCACTCTGTGTTCCGATCAAATCTTTCATACCTCATAGCCAAGAGGGGAAGTTGTGGTCTGAGCTCTAAGTCCACTTGTCTAAGATCACACCAGACCCCTCCCCCTTTCAACACCAAAACCAGAGGAAGGACATTGAAGTTTAGGTCTCGGCTGTTTAGATATAAAAGCTTTTTTTTCTTCTTTCAGAAACGTGGAGGAAATGGAGCTTGACAAATATAAAAGGTTCAGCTCTATACCTGATAGCAAAAGCATGACTCGCTACTTCACTTTTGGGTCATAAAATATTGATTAGAGTTTATTTGGACATTTTACATCGCTGGTTATAAGCCCATGTCAGACCTTCACTACAGCGAGTGGTGACAGAAAGTCTAAGAGATGTGGAGACAACACATGGACAGCGTCAGCTTAACGGTCAACCTCTCCAAACACGATGTCCTGTGTACCTGTTGAGGAAGAGAAGGCTCAGTCCAACCTCACACAAACGCTTACATCGGCAATTTTACAAGCTTGAATCCTATATCTTACCAATAATGGCCACGACGTCAGCAAGCATGTGTCCTTTGGCCATTTTATCCAGACCAGCCTAGAAAGAGAAACATTCATGAAGTCAGTGGTTTACAGACTTTATATATGTGTCTCAATGGTTTCCTTTTTTTAATCTATTACGTTCGTGGTTCCCAGTTTCATGGCCTCTGTCGGTGGTTTAAAAACTTTCATATCCTCTACATCAGTGGTTCAAAAACTTTTATACGCTCTATGTCAGTGGTTCAAAAACTTTTATACGCTCTATGTCAGTGGTTCCAAAACTTTAATATCCTCTATGTCAGCGGTTCCAAAACTTTAATATCCTCTATGTCAGCGGTTCCAAAACTTTAATATCCTCTATGTCAGCGGTTCCAAAACTTTAATATCCTCTATGTCAGTGGTTCCAAAACTTTTATACGCTCTATGTCAGTGGTTCCAAAACTTTAATATCCTCTATGTCAGCGGTTCCAAAACTTTAATATCCTCTATGTCAGTGGTTCCAAAACTTTAATATCCTCTATGTCAGTGGTTCCAAAACTTTACTATGCTCTATATCAGTGGTTCCAAAACTTTAATATGCTCTATGTCAGTGGTTCCAAAACTTTACTACGCTCTATGTCAGTGGTTCCAAAACTTTAATATGCTCTATGTCAGTGGTTCCAAAACTTTAATATGCTCTATGTCAGTGGTTCCAAAACTTTACTATGCTCTATGTCAGTGGTTCCAAAACTTTACTATGCTCTATGTCAGTGGTTCCAAAACTTTAATACGCTCTATGTCAGTGGTTCCAAAACTTTACTACGCTCTATGTCGCTGGTTCCCAAACATTAATAACCTCTGTCAGTTGTTCACAAACCCTAATCCTCTATGTTACTAGTTCCCAAAACATACTACCCTCTGTCGGTGGTTGCCAAACCTTCATGTCCTTTATGTGATAGAAAGGATCTTAAAAAGGATATTAAAATATTAAAAATGGATCATTTTTAATATTAAAAATGTAAAATTTGGGGACCACTTTAAAAAAAAAGTGGATATTAAAAATTGGGGATCACTGTCTTAAAGTTCATATACTAGCTGAACTTTAAATGTAAAAGTGTCGACTCAGGAGAAGTTAAAGCACTGACTACTGTAATAGTTGTGTGTGCTGCTTCTTTTAGCCACATCAAATGAAATAATGATGTTTAACTGCAGTGAGCAGCAGGAAGGAGCGGCTCTACATGCTTTTCAAAATGCTCCTACGGTAAGTTATAAAACGTGCTTAATGAACTAAAAGTAGCCTGAAGGACGAGCCTTTAAACAGGCTGAATAATTGATAGCCGTTGTGTTTAATATTTCACAATGTCTTGTGGAGTTTTGAGTGCGTACCAAGTGAGCAAATCCGGGAGCCTTGATCTTGCAGCGATAGGGTCTGCTGGAGCCGTCCGAAACCAGATAAACACCAAACTCTCCCTGCAAGCAGCACGCACACACACACAAACACATACACACAAACAGCAGAGTAAGCACATTACACCCGAGCAGCCCCCTCAGGCCTGCAGAGGCTTCCCTTTTAATAACAACACAAAAAGCCTCATGTAAACCAAGGACCTACAGAGTCTCACTGGGATGTTTGTTTGTAAACTTCAACAGAGCATCTAAAGATAATTTGACTAATTAGGCAAGACAGAAGAAGATAGCAGAGAGGTATTTTTTTAAAGAACCTGTCTAAATATTTCACCAACTATGAGTCGTTTCACCTTGGGTGCCTCCACAGCTGTATATGTGGCCCCCGGGGGAACCTGGTAGCCCTCTGTGTACAGTTTAAAGTGGTGGATCAGAGACTCCATGGACATCTAGGACAAAGAGAATGAAGACATGATACATCTCGGTTGTTGGTTAAACTATAAGGATCATCACATTTACTAGGTTATACCCCAATTTCCTAATGCAGTCTCAGCATGCATAACTAAGGAGTAACCTCCGCTGAATACGAGAGGCTGCTACGGAACACAGCTGCAGCCCCGAAGGTAGAGTGACAACCCTATCGTCTGACAAATAACATGTATTTATAACTAAACTTAATTCATTTATAATCGTGACGAGTCCGACACTTTTTGCTTAGTAAATTCTAAGAGAGGAAATATCGTGTACACGGCTCACCTTCATCTCAGACCTCTTCGGTGGAGCAACCTTAGCATCGTCCACTTTGATCTCTCCTTCTGGCATCTTATTGAGCGCCTGATGCATGATCCTCAGGGACTGTCTCATCTCCTCCACCCTGCACAGATATCTGGAACACAAACCAGAAACACCAGCAGTGAGCTACTCATGCTGCCATCAGTAAATCAACTAAGTCAGACTGAACAGAACCCTGTTGAGGAGTCGATCTTACGTACATGGGTGTCTATCCATTTATATATAAAGAGGCCATTTCTTTCATTTATCATTTCTTTACCAAGCACTTGACATTGACAAAAATGTCACTGCGATACTTGTCCAATATGATAAAAGGAATTTTCAACAAATGCAAAAAATCCATCCTTTGAAGTGTTTGTAGCAGGTCCGACACTTTAAAATGAAGTTAAAGTCCGCACTGACAAAATATATGAAGGAAAGTGCTGCGAATAAGAAAACATTTCAGTGTTGCTGCTGAAGGGAATATGGAGAAATGATGGCCGACCAAACCCATGACCTCTTGTCTTGGCACTCAATACAGATTGTTTTGGAGGAAATAATCATCACCTCAAAGCTTGGGTTTTGGTATTATTTGGAATCTCCTGAAGATCTTTCTTGGCAGCAAGAAAAAAGACAATCACTAAATGCTGGTTTAAGCAAAGCTGTCCCACTGCTGTTGTCTTTATCAATACGGTTAAACACGTGCATCTTCTTTAACAACTACTCCCTCCACAAAAGAAGTATGGGGGGGACAGAAAATACAATAACATAACTCCCCAGAGACGGAGTCAGATTCATGAATATCAGGCCCTAAACATATTTGAATCGAAAGTGTGTTATAGTGCTAAATTTGTTGGGCTGAGTTGATTGACAGCTTTCATGTTACTAATCATTTAGATGAAGGCTAGACAACTTTGTTTACATGTGTTAACTACTCACAACTGGCAGCCTGGATGTTGTAAATTGGGCTCCTGACTAAAGAGAGACGAAGGGATAAATGGGAAGAAAATAGAACTGAAGACCTGCTAAAATAATATGTGCTGCTGTTTGATTAAAAGTTTGTCCACAAACCAATAACAGCCATTAAGTGACATAGCACTGCTTTTCAAATGCTGTTCATATGTGCAATACAGTAACCATCTGAGCAACATATAATTAACCTGTGCATTATATCCCCAATTACATAAATATCCTTCCCCTGTTCAGTGCATCATTTATCTGTTCGATACATCATTTATCTGTGCATCACTGGAACATGTGGAACATGTAACACCCGCTACTATACTGTGTATATACATGTGAACTGTTTCGTCTTCATAGAGGCATGGTATGGATTCTGATTAAAACAATCCTATGTTCTTTGTTTCTGTGAAATTGCTGTTGGACAAAGTACGGAACAGATTTAACCACTGGGACAGTATAGGTTTATTTGATCTATCTTATACCTGTCATAGCAGTCTCCATTGGTTCCAATAGGGACGTCAAAGTCCACTTCGTCATACTTGTCGTACGGCTGGGACTTCCTCAGGTCCCACTTGATGCCCGACCCTCGCAGCATCACTCCGCTAAAGGAGAGAGGACAAAAACCTATAAATACATTTATATATATACATATACATATATTTATCTACAATTCTCAGGCTCCCTGAAAATTCAATAATCCTTTGGTATTTGTGGAATCCTCAAGAGAAAATAGAGTGGAAGGAAAGTTGTCTCCAGTGCTTTCATTAGTGGGTTACCTGAAACCATAGTTAAGGGCATCCTCAGCAGAAACTACCCCGATGTCCACTGTACGATTCTTCCAGATACGATTGTTAGTCAACATCTGCGTGGAAGAAAACCAGCTCATATGAACATTCGGATAGATATCTCCACATCCGTTTTCTGTCTTGCGTTGGTAGGAGTTATGAAAATTGGAAACTGTAATAGTCACTCACCTCTTCTACCTCATCGATTCTGATGGAGAAATTCTTGCACCACTCATAGATGTCATCCATCAGGCCAACGGGCAAATCCTGAAACACATTCATGGCCATTAGACCTGCAGCTTCTCTTGTTTTTATATTTAACGGTCAGTTAAAACAGACTCCTCCCACCTGATGTACGCCACCAGGTCTGACATACGCAGCATGCATTCTGGCTCCGGACACTCTCTCATAGAACTCAAACATCTGACAGGAAAGAAATGCTCACATAAGTACACAGAGATGAAAGTGGTTGGAATTGAAAGAACAAACGACTATGCCGCTGTGTCTTATTTGACTTTTTTCAATTGAGATGTTTAAGGTACATGTTCAGATCTAATGCCATTGTTACGTTTTCTACCGAATGGAATTAGGAGGATATCAGATTATAGTCGTATTGCTGCTTTACAAAGCATCCCAAATATGTTCAGGTCACAGAGAACAACTGATTGTGGAACTTGCTTTCACCGGACTGTCTCCAAGAAACAGCGAAGAAGAAAACTTCCTCAGAGAAAATTAACAGCAGAACTTTGTCCAGTGAATATTTCACCAGGAATGTTTCATGCAACGTCCGAACGCCCATACGTTTCGGTGAAACAAGTAAAGAACTAACCGCTGTTGTGCGACATATACTTAGTTGTGTTATCCAGTAATCTAACACGGCAGTCATGAAATACATTTTTCTTATGAAGATTACACTGTTATGGCTGAGACTGTGAAACTGTCGAGAGGTGAGACATCATGCAGTGGTGCTCCTGACCTTCTCTCTTTCCTCAAACATCCAGAAGAAGGGGGTCATAGCACCGATATCAAGGGCGTGCGTGGTGATGGCCATGATGTGGTTCAGGATGCGAGTCAACTCTCCGTACAGAACTACAAACACAACACAGAACACATCCAACCGTCACTCCTTGATTTTTTAACACTTACCACAAAGTTCTCTAACAATGTCTGGACTTTAAATACACTGTGCTATTAACAACTGGGATATGGTTCCTACTGAATGACTTCATGCCTTCTTGACGTCTGACCTAATGGAACAGAGAATTTGTAGAAAGTATATTTTTCAGGTCTGTGTGATTATTTCTAGCATGTGATCATCAGGACATTACGCCGTCTAAAGATATCCACCCAGAGATTAGAGGTGGCCAAACACACCAACAGACTGGTTCAGTCTTTCATATGTCGAGTACAGCAGTTGGAGAAACATATGACGATGGCACAGCAAATCTGTTAGTGCCAGCTGCACGACGAAGGCACTGTTGAGCTTGTTTTGAGTCATGAACACATCATTTGTTTTAGATGTAAGGTCCTCTGGTTGACACGTATTTATCGCTGAGCGTCTGTACTTGTACCATCCATGCCGCTCTGCATGTTTTCTTAGTTACTAACATTTGTTGTACGTGGAAATGCCATCTGCCCGAACATGAAGTGCTCAGGAGCAGATCGTGGGCGCACACACGGCTGCAGAGTATTAACTTAATTGGTTGACATTAATAAGATTACATTGAATGTGGCAGACACTCCATTTCGTGGGTGAAACTAGTGGAGTGTATTTTGATTTTCATATGAAGTCACCTTAAAATCATCGTTCCATGGAAAACACAAAACACAGATGCTCTGACTAGTAGAAAATCTCAATTAGTGCTGAAGTGGAGCAACCATAACCTCTATTATAGGTGAATGTGAGGAAAACTAAAAAACATGGAAAAACAAGGAAATTGAAGAAACTGATTATGGGATGTAGCGCTCAAGAACAAAGAAAGAAGACGCTACATTCCACTACACTTCATTCAACCATGCAACCAGGTGGAGGAGATGGAACAATTCACCAGCGATGATGAAACAACCACTGAAAATACAAATAAAACTCTTTTTCATTTACTGCAGAAGATTGTAAAAGGAAATGGAAAACTTAAAAAACTATTAAAGAAAAAACTGCTTCTGTTGAGGCCAAACTGTCTTCACTCCGGACACGTGTGGAGGAAGTGGAAGAGAGGGTGAACAAGTTAGAAGACGCTGGCTGAACAAAGACTAAACCAACCAGGTGACAAAGCCGACTGGGAGAAAGTGACGCAGGAGGACGGATCCAGATGGAAAAATCTGGGGTTCATTGGGTTTGATGAAGGAGCTGAGAAGAAAGATTGAACTGCCTTCCTAGACTCCTTCTTTGTGGCAGCACTCAGTGCTTATCCACCTACAGGGACCTTTGACATGGAGAGAGCTCATGGGTTCAAACAGCCCTACACACAACGCGAGCATACATACACGACATAATAGAAAGTTTTCTGCCATAACAAGACTGTCTAGCCATTATAGGAGCTGCCAGAGAGAAACAAGGGATTGAGTGGGAAGAGAAACAGGTGATGATATTCGCTGACTTCTCCAGAGAGACCCAGGTCAAAAAACTCTTCATTACCGCAAGATGAAGTTCAGCCTACGGTCTCCACCTGTTCTCAGCATCCAGGTGGGTAATGGAGCACCTGGGCCTTTGACGACCCTCAAAAAGCGATGGACTTTATCGGAAAACAGTTTTCACTTTTCCCCATCTAAACTTATAATAATAATAATAATAATAATAATAATAATAATAAATGTAATTTATAACCCACTTTACATTTGGATCAAATCTCAAAGTGTCATCTTTATTTACTCTCCTTAACAATTTAAAGAGTGAGCCAATGGCTCTAACATGTCTGGGTTTTTTCTGGAGGACTGAAAAAAACATCTTTTCAATGACTAAGACAAAGAATCTGACTGTTACGCGAATGTTGAATGTTAATATTTGTTGTTGCTGCTCGATCAGCCAGGAGCCTGCTTTTGTGTAGGTCATCCATATAGGAACTACACTAGCCTCGGTTTAGATCTACTAGGATGACGGACTGTGGGATTAAAGGTTCCCCCATGCTCTATAGATGCATTCTTTTCCAAAAGAGCCCATTGATTTGATTAAACTGTATATGATTCTTATTGTTTCTAGAGGATGAGTGGTTACCATTTACTTTATAATGTTGAAATTTTAATAAAAAAAAGTGTGGACCTTAATATGTAGGATAAACACCTGGAATATTTCTTAAATTTTTTTTCAGCTATTACTCAAAATTATGACTATATCTTCCAGGTTTTATTGGCACTGTATTCTTTAGAGATAATGGAAATCGTAATCCTGTGGTGTCGCCACCTGTCAGAGGAAGGGACAACAGGAACGGATAACGGGAGGATTTTCTTTAGCCCTTTTTCCTCCGTGCCTTGCGCCCTTTTCTGGGCTGACGCATTATATTAATAGAACTGAGAACCTCCATTTCATTTTTATTTTTCTTTACTTTAATATTTTTTCTACTTTTCATCTGCGTTTTTGTACAAACAAATGTACGTACAAATAACGGCATGAAAATGTGGGCTTTTTCAGACTAAAAAACTGTTGGTTTTCTTAGATATTCAGGAGTAATAATGAGATGTTGAGTCTGACTACCTGGAATGTTGGGATCCTATGAAAAGACCAAAGGTTCTTAACTTTTTGAAATCCAAACATTAGGGTATTGTCTTTTTACAGGAGACTCATGTAAAGGCACAGGAGTCCATAAAGCTCTGCAGAGACTGGGTGGGACATGTATTCTACATTCTCTTGAGTAGTAAGAGTAGGATTGAGGCCACCTTAATTAGTAAATCCCCACCATTTAAATGCATAAGGGGATGTCTCTGATGATGATGTTCGAATACTCATGCTTAAAATTACTCACGCGGACATATAGAGACATATAGAGATATATGTGTTACTGGTGAGTATTTATATTTATGCACCCAATGGTGATAAGCCCACCTTCTTAGCGAATACATTACAAGATGCAGGAAATTTCCCATTAATTATAGGTGGAGACGTAAATATTACACTAGATAGTAACTAGATAGTAGCTGTGGGGATATGACGTAGAAATACGTCTCTCTGCTCATCTCTAGAGCTTGTAGACATCTGAAGGCGTCTTAATCCGACAAGTGGGGAGTATACTAATGTGTTTTCAAGTATGGATAAATGAGATTCATGGGTTGATTGATTTTTGATTTCAAAATCCATACTCTCCTCCACGTTATCATGCTCTACTGTCACTATTTTCTATCTCAGATCATGTCCAAATGTATCATCGGACATTCTACCATATTATGATAAATCTAAAACGCCGAGGTGGAGATTTAACAAAGTCACTACTACAGGATAAGGAATTGTAAACCTAACTTGGAACTGAAATAAAAGTATGTATTGAAACTAATATCCCAACATCACCATCTATAGCCACAGCATGGGAAGCCATGAAGGCCTATCTGAGGGGTTTTATAATTCAGTACTTAGCCTATAAGTAAAAAACAGAACAAAACTGAGCTTCTTAGATTGGATGTAGAAGAAGCTGCACCAAAGGAAGTTAGAAAATACTAAAAAGTGTAAATCATAGAAAAAAACAATACAACATTTTTTCATGGCTTAAATGAATCGATTTTAATAACTGGGACTGTTCTCAAATTAAACAGGACTCCCACCCATTACTATGGTTTACCTCTGATCCATTGTGCACGGGGCGGTGCTTGGATGTTGAGCAGCTTCTCCACAGCCAGAGAGTAGGCCTCCTCGTTACACATCATGGAAACATAGTCCAGACGGTCAAAGTAGGGCAGAGCCTGTCGAGAAAAAAAACGAAGGAATAGGAAGTGAAACTTATCCTTTCAGGGTTTTTGATGTGATTTTGAATTAGCTAAAATTAGAACTACAGACTTGAAGTTTAATCACGTCATTCTCAAGTGATGGGGGTGGGGTGTTTTGAGGAACCGTCTATTTCTTACACTGTGAATCCACCTCGCGCACTACTCAATGATCAATGTAAAGATGGTGTGAGTGGTTCAGTACCTGGAGATAGGTTTTATACTCTATGAGTTTCTCTGTGCCTCGATGAAGCAGACCGATGTGGGGGTCACATTTTTTGACAGATTCCCCGCTGAGCTCCAGGACCAGACGCAGCACACCGTGAGCTGCAGGATGCTGGGGGCCAAAGTTAATGGTCAAGTTGGATACATCCTTCACTGCAGGAGGATCTTTGTCTGCAAGAAGACACAGGAGTTAAGAACCAGGAAATGGAACTTCATCTTATAAGCTTGAAAGTGTAGACCTAAATATTTTTGATGTCGTAAACCATGCACCTATATAGTCATAGAATGTTATGCCCAATGTATGCAGAGGTCCAGCCTGCTTTATAAACAGTCGTTTTTGTTTAGGTATGAAATTAGGTGATTCTACTCATCTGTGTTTGAAGGATTTTCCCAGATTAATTGAATGAAATTGATAGTATAAAAAGTATGAGGTGCCCAATTATCACTCCAGTGCTCTGGATGGAGAGAGGGATGGATGTCTGTTTGTAGTTCACTGGAAGTCAATACAACTGGCAATAAATGCTGAATACATCACAGGCAACTAAAATAATCTTTCTATTCTCAATAGGCATCTTTCCCCAACAGTAGATTCCCTCTGTATGGACAAGTAGGGATCATTTTGGATTGTTGAAGGCTATTTATAATTTTCATAATCGACTAGTTAAAAAAAAGTGGAACAAGCACTGTTTTTAATTGTCACACACATTATTATTATTATTATCTCCACATTATTAACTTCAAGGCCTTTTCAATCTTTCCTGGCCCATTGTCAAATAAAACGACAGGAAATGTGATAAACTATCATTTTAAACTGCAATGCCATCTATCTGTGAATTTCCCAAAGAATAAAATTGCGTTCAGATGATGCACCGCCATTAATGCACTTCATTTAGCCCATTAAGTCATTTGATATTCATCATCTGACTACATATCAAGAAAACCTACACTTAGATTCTAAAAGCACACTGGTATCAATTAAATGTTAAAGTTATAATTAGATTTCTTTAAAATAAATTTACTCATCCAAATCTCTTCATGTTTTTGAGTAATCCATAGAAATGGAGGTAAAATAATAGAGAAAAATTCAAATCAAAGTTTCTCCATGCGCTAACACATGTTGAATATGAGGAGAGTTTAAGAGGGAGAGACAAAGAGAGATAAGTGAAAGAGACGGGTAAGAAAAAGAGAAAGACGGAGAAATAGATGGAAGGAAGAAAGTTTCAATGGAAGCAGGGAAAGAAAGAGAGTCATTAAGGCAGAAAGAGAAAACATGAAGATAAAAAAAGACATTAAGTAGAAGGGAGAGGGATAGCTTCAAGGAATCTAACATAAATCCAAAGTCTTCCTCAAAGGAAAACGTGTTTAAAAGGAATAGAAAATAATGTAAAAATAAATAAAATAAAACAAAGATGTAAAAACAGCAAAAAGGTTGGAAGAAAATGTCTGACGAAGGACAAAGCCTTAAAGTTCAAATCAGTCGAAGCAAGAAAGAATGAATTAATTTGAATAAGATTAAATAATAATAATCTGATAGGAACATAAGTTTTAATAAAATAAAACAAGATTTAATAAAAAGCTATCCAACTATAGGGCTCAGCCCCTTTGAGGTTTGATTGCAAGGCCTTTGTCTATAGAGGCCAGTCAACGCTTGACAGCATAAATGTCCCTGCTCTGGACTGATAACTACATGAAAGCACAGGAAGCAACTAGCATTAAGAATCTGACAAACTTTGATTTAACATCAGTTATTCAGAAGAGCTAATTCACTCCTACGTGACACTGATCAAATCTCTGGACAGAGTTTCCCTGTCTCCTACTTGAAGTCATGTACCTTATGAGGTAGAAGACTAACTATAAGGAGCTGCTGACCACAAGAACAGCCCCGTCCTCACTTGAGAATGGGGCCAAATCAATTAAGTATAAGTATGTTGGTAAGTTTATAACCAAAATAATAACTGGGGGAAGGGGTATATGAGATGACTGAAGTTATATTGCACTGCTACAACGCCCTGACGAAGGCCACTCTGCCAAAACATGCAGGCAAAATATATATCTCTCTATCCTTTGTTTCCAATTGTTGATTTCAAAACACGAGTGGACCCAGACGATTCCACATCACACCACCAAAACCAAAATAATTGAAATGTTCTAGCCCTGAAAAAGGCTGATATGTTGTATGTGTAACTGTGTACAGCAGCGGCCCTCAATAGGCGGCCCGAAGTCTGCATCCGGACCGCGAGATGCCTGTCTGCGGACCCTGAGCTGACCGTGTTGACAGGTGGGTTTGAATGGACCGCCTAATAAACACAAGATGCCTTTTCTCTCATTATGCAGCAGTGTTTGACATGAAAAATAGTTTTTCATTGCACTTTGATTCCTGAGATCTTGATATATTTTTTTACCAAAGCATTCTATGAAGGGTTTTGTTTTATTTGACTATGTATTTTATTTATTTTTGATGAAAAGGACATTTTGCTTTGAATATAACAGTATTATGGCTTGTGGATGACGGACTATAATAAACGGACCTTTTACTCGTTGAAAAAAAATGTTGTGGACCTTTAAGATTTGTATTTGGGTACCCCTGTTGTACAGGTATCTGTGAAGTGCATTATAAATTAAATGTATTATTATTATTATTATTATTAATAGTACCATTCCATGGGGGTGGAGTCCATTTCTCGTTCAAGGCAGTGGGGTACATCACTGCTCCTGCAAACTGCTCGGTCCACTCCACATCTGGCTGCCATTGCTTCTGCCTGCAAAAAGCATTGTAATCCTACATTAGATGTGTGAGCAGGCATTCATTTAATGAACGTAGTTTAAAGAAGAGATGCATAAATAAGGTTAGGTAGATGGTATTTCTCAGGTTAACCTAATGTGGCCAGATGTGTTGAATTTATAAGTTATATATGTGACAATTTATTATATATATCTATCTGATAATGCCAACATGCCCGACGTGATCACAAGAATGTTTATAAATGGTAATTGTTGCAACATTTGCATCCCAGGAAAACATAAGCAGTGTCTATTTTAGTAATTATTTAGGCCGTCTCATTGATGTATTTTACAGAATTGGCTTCTTTATAATGTGTAAGACACAGAATCCAAAACTGTATGTATCTGCCTGATGCCCACGTGGCAAATCCAATATGATAAAATTCCTCAAAATTCGACTATTTTGTGCCTCTGGTAAGATAATACTACAACTCCCACATGGCAACACTGAGAGGCTTCCCCAAGTTCCAGTAACCACCCAGGGTGAAGACATGGAGGTAGTTAGTACTAACAAACATATCGGTGTTCACCATTGACAAGCCGGGGTGGGGGGGATAACTTGGAAAGGCTAAACAGAAAGGGCCAGAACCAACTCTACTTCCTCAGGATGGTGATGTCCTTTGGAGTGAGAGGACAGCTTTTGATGACTTTGTACCGGACGGTGTTGTCCAGTGCTGTGTTATCTTAAATGTGCTATTTTAACGATACTTAACCTCGTTAATGCAAACAGCCCAGAAAAACACTTTATATTGCCAATAAGCCTAATAATCATTCAGGGTTGAATGGTTTTGCTTCCAAACATGCACACTTTAAAATCTTTATGAATTTGATTGACATAATTAACTCAAAAGGGAACTAAGTCAATTGATTTAAGTAACTCAGCACATCAATATTCAAACATTGTTTAATTGAATACAAAATCTAGATTTATGATACCACCTTACTCTTCACGCCAATTAAAAAGTGTGAACTTGGGATTTAATATCGTCTTGTGGCGGCAAACTAATTAGATTTGATTCAAATTATTGTATTGGATGCAAAAACACCACACAGATCGAGAATATCAACAATGTACCTGATAGCTAATCAGTCAGCTAGCCGTTGCAGCAGGGACGATTATGTAGTTGTACTGCAATTAACAACAACTTTACTGTTGACACGGTTATTAGTGCTAGTAGTTATGTGCATGTTCTGTAACAGGAACGCACAAATTGTCGCATTCGGCTATAGACATTTTGAATAATGACCCCTTAAGTCGACTTATTTAGCATGAAGCTAACAGTGGCCATTCAGTATTTTTCTGGAGCTCAAGCCACAACTGCGAATAACACAACAGCCGCAGGATGCGTCACGTTTCATCTTTTCCTAGACTCACCTGTTTTGCAGCACGCTGCAGGCGGGACTGATACTATTATTATTTAGTATTAATTTTGATGAAGGACGTCCTAGTTTGGTAAGCGACCTCAACATTGTGGCCGCCATCTTGCCGGTCAGGCAACCTCTGGGTAATGACGTAATGATGAATCTTCTTCTGCAGAGGTTACATCGCAGCTCGATGTGTTTTAGGCGTGTGACCGCCACGTAGCGGTAGGCATGAGAAATATCAGCCCGCACATATTAAACAGTTCGATTTTTTTCAGTCTTTTGCTTTGATATTCGCCTTCACCAAGTGATTAATTCAACATTTTTTTTCTACATTTTGTCGAAGTCGAAAAGAGTCATATGAAAATTATTTACAATGTCTATGCTTCCTTCAATGTTGAATCCAAAGCTCCTTACACCTATCCGAAGCAGCTTCCTTAGTTCTCAATGATAAGAGTTGATACGTCTTCAACTTCAAATATAAGTCCAGTTGCTTCCAATTAAAACTTTCAAGTGATGAGAATGTACAAGAATACAATTTCTACCCTTCCAACTTTATATCATCTTCTTCATTAGGATGTTCCCTTTAGCGATCGATCTCCACAGCAGATCACCTGTTTCCATCTTGCCCTCTCCTCTGCATCTTCCTCTGTTACAAAAAAACCAACTACATTTCCTTTCTCACCTCGTCCAGACTCCTCCTCTGTCTTCCTCTTTTTCTCATGCCTAGCGGCTCCATCTCCAGCATCCTTCTACCAGTAGATCCACTCTCCCTCCTCTTCACGTGTCCAAAATATCTCATCTGGCCTCTCTGACTTTAGCTCCAAGATGTCTAACCTGGGCTCTCGCTCTGATGTGTTCATTTCTAATCCTGTCCATCCTCCTCACTCGCAAAGAAAATCTCTTCAGCTCTGCCACCTGTCTTTTGGTTGGTGCTGTTGTCTCTAAACCATCTAGCAGAGCTGCTCTCACCACCATCTTGGAAACCTTTCCCTTCACTCCTGCTGCTACTCTAAGCAAGTGCAGTCTTCTCCACCCACTCCAGCATGACTGCCCTTGCTTCATCACCTCTTTTCCACAATACCCGTTGCTCTGAACACTTGACTCAAAGTACTAAAACGATTGCACCTTCTCCACCTTTACTCTTTGCATCCATTCCACCTTCACACATGTTTTCCTGTCTTGCTACGACTTGCCCTTCATCCCGCTTTTCCTCCGGTGCACACACGCACCACTCCAGGTTTTCTTCCACGTTCTCCCTGCTCTCACAATGTCATCAGCAAACATCATAGTCCATGGAGACTCCTGTCTAAACTCGTGTGTCAGCCTGTCCATCACCGTAGCAAACAGGAAGGGGCTCAGAGCTGATCCTTGGTGTAGTCCCACCTCCACCTTGAACCCATCCGTGACTCTCACTGCCCACCTCAACACTGTCATACTGCTCTCATACATATCCTGCACCTCTCTAACATAATTCCCTGTCACGCCAGATTCCTCACGCAATACCGCAATTCCTCCCTCGCCACTCGTATGTTTTCTCGAAATCCACAAAGACACAGTGCAACTCCTTCTGGCCTTCTCTGTACTTCTCCTTCAGCACTCTCAAAGCAAACATCACATCTGTGGTGCTCTTCCTTGGGATGAATCCATACTGCTGTTCACAAATGGTAACCACTTTTCTTAACCTAGTTTCCACTACTCTTTCCCAGATCTTCGTCGTGACTCCTCAGCTTTATACCCCTGTAGTTGCCACAGCTATGAACATCACCCTTATTCTTGAAAGTCAATACCCGTACACCTTTCTGCCATTCTTCAGGCATCCTCTCACGCTCCAAGATCATGTTGAAGTTTGATCATGTAGTGAGTCTTAGTTTTAAGTATCTTAAATAGCTGTATTGCATGCTGAAGATGTTTGATGTCCAGATTCAGTCTTACGCCTGATGGCATGTATTTTACGCCGGCGGAAACGCTTTTGAATCCTGCCAACATTTGATCGCATGTTTGCTTCTTTGGTGGTCATATGATGATGTCGAACCTCGTTTTAAGCACTTTATTACACTAGATAAATGTAACGGTCACAGATACAGGCTGCAGATACAGGTACAGCAGCTTGTATGTATTTGGCGGGCAGAGTAGTATAGCGGGTGTATAGCAATAAAGGTCCAGATGGAAAACTCACGGCCCGATGTTTTAATATCAGACTGTACTAATGAAAATTTTCTTTTGAATACATCTTTGAAATTTATTGCAGGTAATTTAGCGTGGCAAAGCAGCAGCAAAAATCAATCACAAGATCCTCATCCTGGTTAACAATGATTATAAGTATTCAAAGACTTAAAAATTCAAAATATTCAAAAATAAAAACTGGTGCTAAAAATAAAAAAAGGATTTTTCAGTGAGAGAGGGAAAAGAGAGGAAGAACAGGCTACGCTTTTCCCAATGGCTGACATGTTTCCCTCTCTCGAGGTAACAAAAGCTCCAGAGATAATCGGAATAATCCATTGTCACTGAGAAAACAGTAACAATGTACTCCAGTTGCCATTTGTAATTTAAATGCTCTACCTTATTTAGTGGATTATTCCTGTCGATCAGGAGTGAATAACATTAAATGTAAGTAAAAACAATATCATTTTCTTCCTAATAATATAAAAAATACAGTCTCTGTGATGTAAAACATATTTTTGACTCAATCAGCAAAAAAGATGACGACAAACTTTGCTTCTTATAAAAAAAAAACAGTGCTTTTATTCATGTAATACTGTGGAAAAATAATTACATACCATTTTTAAAAAATATTGAAGATACTGAAATTAAAAAATGAGAGTTTGATAATGTTCGTTGTACATATTTTGAACAGTTTTCTCTGCTACGAAGAACAGTACAATAAGATAAAGATCGGATTCTCCTAAATTCAAAGACACAATAATACAGGATACAGTCCTACCAGAGGTATAAAATTACTGGAACAGGATTGTGAGAGATATGATATGGACATATACGAAACCACACACACTCATACACACACACACACACACACACACAGACACACTCACACACTCTGTATACACACCAACATGCGTACGCACACGCTGCATTTTTACAGTATGCTTCTGATGCACACAGTCGTTCACAAATCTATACAAACACTGTACAAATCAATGTGTGTGCAAACACCCACAGTCTCCCTCCTGGACTCTCTCTCTGGCATTCGCACGCCCACTCACTCACAATCACACACTACTACATGTCACTACTGTGGACGAGCCTTCATTGAACCTCTCCCATACATATTCTTCCCTGGCCTTTTTTTGGCAGGCAGACAATGAGGAATGATTCCAAATGGAAAATGTACGACATGATCTCCTATAAGGCCACTCTGTTCTAAACCCAACTCTCTCTTTCAGTCTGTCGGCACCAGGCTTGTAGTTTGGAGCTCAGAAAAAAAGGCTCCGGCCTACAAGATATTCTGGGAATGACTCACTGCCTGAGCCTGGTTTGTAAAGCAACAGTCACCAATAGAAGGAGCTTCTACTGCATATACATGATCTAAGGTGAAGGACAACATGAACACTTGGCACTAGGTTTCATTATTATTATTATTATTGTTTTTTATTTTACACTGATATACCCTTTTGAAGAAGTGAAATACTCCCTAAACTCAGCCTCTGCTGACAAGACCACTCGATTCTGTCCCCACATTATGTGCGCTCCAATTTTTTGGTCCATACATACACATTACATGTTTTACATAGACAAAAATAATTCTGTAATGTTAAAAAATATAGAATACAAAGCTCTAGTCTGGTGTGCAAATAAAAAGAAAACAAGACACGTATATAGATGAGGGCTGTCTAAGCATGAATACTGGAGATGCAGTGCAAATGATGACAACCCCACTGAAGACCCCACACACTCATTCACACTGCCTCGCAGGCATGATGGCACGTACTACTGTAATGAAGGGCATTATGGGATATATACGCGATGGGTCGGTCCATCAATAACATCCTTTTATCAATGATGCAGCAAAACAACTTTAAAAATGGTGGCCAGAAATGACGTCCACTGATTGAGGTTTCTCCTGATCCGTGTGTTTGACAATCAGGTCAGTTCTACCTTCAGACGTTCGGACCTCATCGAGGGAAAGGTCAGTTTATAGCAAAAATCTATTATGCTTCGAAGATCCTCTCTGGTCCTTGCTCTTTTTCCCGGTCTTGATTGTGACCTGCGCCGCTCGCAGCTCTTTCAGAGCTCAGCTTCTCCAACACATGGGGAGTGAGGGAATTCTAAATTGTGTGGAATGTCCCTTCCCTCTCTCACTAAAACTTTCCCCCACTTGCTTGTCTGTGTTAATAATATCCTCCCTGTCTTATGGGCATGGTTTTCGGACTCTGTGCATGTGTGTGTGTGTTTGTGTGTGTGTGTTGTGTAGCTGTGTGAAAATGTGTGCATATAAATCCATGACGGAGTGTTTTTTTTTCGTTGTGACACTATTTCTAAGATGCTTCCTCATGCTCTGCTAATACTGTGAGATGTTTTCTGTCTCACACGTGAGTCTGCATCCTCTGTGTGTGCCGGCTGTGGGAGTAGTCAGAGTGTTGTGAGGTGTAGGAGAAGCGAGTGGAGCTGCCGTACTTCCCCAGTCCAGTCTCTGATCCTGAAGGAGCGGGACCTCCCGGCCCCACGCCGACCCCAGGGCTCCCCACCACGGGCCCCACCACTGGCCCCACCCCGGGTCCCACCCCAGGCCCCACCCCGGACCCCACCCCGTACATCTCATAGGACGGGCCCGCTTCCAGCGGAGCCAGGCTGGAGGGGGCGAAACCCATGCGGTAGGTCTGGTAATGCGAGGGGTATCCGTAGTTGTCATAGGCCAGCTGGGAAGTGGAGTCCATCAGGCTGCAGTCCCCTGGGAACTCGCTGGCCACGGGGGCTGCGTTAGCTGGGGGCTGCTGGCTCTGGCCACCGCGGGTGAACGTGTTGAACTGGGCGTAGCTGATATGGGACAGTCTGGAGGGTGGCCGTGGATCATAGCAGGGCTGGGGGCGACCAGGAGAGGTAAGGGGGCCAGGGGGGCCGGCGGCTCCTCCGCTGGCTGTGGCTCCTGAGCCTCCAGCACTGCTGCTGATGGATGCAGCGCCACCCGGTGTTCCTGCAGGGGAGCGGTAGTCAGAATAGTGCATGGTGGAACGGGAGGCAGGACGGCCATCGTCGTGGGTGGAGGCTCGCACATTGTAGTAGCCATTGGTGGGATCCTGAAAGGATAGGTAGAGAGAAAAAAAAGGATGAATCAGAGTCATATATGATCCAAGAGCTGGAACTCAGTCATTACCCAGGAATATTTAGAGCTGAGACGACACGGGTTTCATCGCTTGTTTTATTTCCTTAAAATGGTTTGCTTTATTATGTTTATTTCTAACATAAATGTGTGTACATCTCCTTATGGTGCGTTATGTCTGTTTTCATGTGTGGAACAAATAAACAGTTAAAAAGGCTTTTTTTTCTTTATTTACATACAAAGTAAAGTTATATACACATCCATCTTTTAAGAAATTCTTATTCTTACACAGGGTCAGATGAAGTGTGATGTTGATAAAGTCTTGGAGAAAACAAATATACTTGGGCCTGCTTTCTACAAAAACTCTATTTCAACTATTAAAAGATCTTTTATGCAGTGTGTCTCTTTAAAAACGTCAGTGTTTGTAGATTAAACATGCTTTAGTCTTGATCTCTAGTATTTTTTTATGACATGAAAATGAGTTTTATTGAGCATAATGATGATATACGTTGAGTGTAAGTTGGCAGGGGCATAAAAAGAAGCAGATGTGCCCTAAGTGGACAAAGTCCTCTTCCACCTCATAATCCGCATTATTCAATTCTGGGTTTTTTTGACAACCAAAACTAGACGGAACACATGAATTGTAAATGTGTGTGACATGTGTGTAAATGTGTGTGGCAGAACTCAGGGCATGCACTCGGTATGTGGAAAGAGCCACAAGACTCTCTGTCCAATGATCCCATTCATGTTGCATAGTCACGATCTAGAACCTCGTGTGAAAGTCTTTAATGTTCTTATTAAAAGATCTGATTTTAAAGTTCATACAGACATGAAAAAAAAAGTTATTCCCCATTTGAGTAAAACATATCTGTCAGAAAGCGACAGTGTAACCGAAGGGGCGGCTCTCATGAAACGGTGAAAATGACATGATATATACCTACATGATGACAATATATGATCTACATCATACACAATTAACTGTGTGTGTTTATTACAAAGGTCTTGTAGTTAAATAATGGAACTATTTTAAATCTTAACCAGGGTTTTTAGCCGATTAACCATAATGCATCTTGTCTCCTGTTGATTGTTGCTGCCCCCTTTTTCTTTCTTTTTTTTCTCCTTAACCTCAGCCTGAATCTGCTACTGCCCTCCCCGGTCATTAAACCCCCCCTTAAATTAACTTCTATTTTATTCTCATTTACCTCTCCTCTACTCGTCGTCCCTCCCAACTCTGTTCCACTGCGCCGGTGCTTCAGGCGGGTGGGGAAGAAGAAACAGTGAGAGGCTGCTGCTGGGATGATCTAACAACGTCCTGGGGCGGATTCATGTTTAAGTGATCCACAGCAGCACTCCAGCTCCAGGGGTGGGGAGAATTTATCCACACAGAATATTCATGGGGTAAAGTTTGAACAGAGCATTTGGCAGCTTTGCGTGTGGAAATACATTAATCACCAAAGCTCACCCTACGGTGTCGAAATGTTTGAACGACTCATGGCGCCCGGATGGGCAGCCAGACCATCCTTCGTCTTTTTAACATTTCTCTCCAATTGTAGTCGCTTTTCAAATTTGTCTTAAAATATCTACCAAAAAAAAGGGAAACAAGCATGCCGCAGCAGGACTCTGAGTGAGGGACAGGAAGACGCTCAGGGGAAGCCTTGTCGGAAGTTTCTCAAGTCACTTCAATTCAGCTTTATTGTAATTCAGCCACACATTTGCTGTGCGGAGCAGAATGACGAAGCCTTTCAAGGAAATTAAATTCCATGAAGTCGGATTCTCAAACTCAACTGTGGGTCCCTGAATCTGCTTCTATGTCCAAACCTCAAACTCAAACTGGGCACGTGTGCCTGCAAATATGAAATCTTGCCTTTTGAGAGGCCCATCATTTTTTTTCCTGTTATGTCAAAATGCTTCACGCCCCAGACGGAGGCCGCTCACAGGCTGGATTTAGCATGAAGGTCAACAAACCGTGGCTCCCGCTCTGCTCGCAGCCACAGACTGTGTTGTTATTTTTTCCTCGGGCGCTTCACAGGGACCGCCCACCGCTCCCTCAGGGATGGGCTGAATACAGAGATAAATTTAACGACGTGGTACTGTATGTATGTACTGGGTAACAAGTGATAAATAAAAGAAAAAATATTATTATTAATATTATTATTATTATAGGGATCGGTTGGCTGATTCACGATAATATTTTTTTTTTTGATTTTGTTTTCAAAAAGAAAACTTTGTAGTTCATCAAATTCTTCTTTCTGATTTCTGACACATAATAACATGTACAATGTTGCGGACACTGGAAATAAATCATTTTAGATTTTACCTGCCCATAGACACCAAGGTTATAAAAATAAACCTGATATTTGTGGAGCTATTTTAAATGTAATTTAGGTGTATAATTCAGAAGAGGGGATATATGTGTGTTTTTCTGAGCAGAGTGATTTATACCCATGAGTGTAATCCGTCTTTGTCCATACTGTTTTTGGAGGAAAAGTTTCCTTAATTTACATCTTGTAGACTGATGTATTGTTTATGCATGAGCTCACCTTCAGGTCATACTCCTGACGGGTGTCCAGGGTGTCGCTGCGGAGGTCGGACTTAAGCTCTATGTCATCTTTAAATGGCTGATTGGAGGGTGAGAAGGACACAGAGGGGAGAAACTAAACCATCAAACAACAAAACAAAACCAAAATAAGAAGGAGGGAAGGTTCCATAATATAACAGAAGAGGGAAGGAGTCAACAAAGTATGACAGGAAAAGGAGAAAATGGAATTAAACATGTTAAAAGGAAGAAAAAACACTGAGTTTGTCTTAAGTCAAAACTGATAGTGCAGCATAGGGAGAGGTTATTGAGTTAGACAGAGGATTTCTCTACCACTACCGGCTGTGTAAACAATCTTCAGCCCAGGAACACAGATCATGCCGCTACTCACCGAATACATAGCCTTGACCATTCGCGAAGCTGTGGACACACTGCCAGAATCCTCCTCCAAGCTGTGGGTCTCCTTGTTTATTGTCTCTACCTTTATGTCAGGCTTACCTAGAGTGACCCCGCGCCGACCTGGAAGGAAAAAAGTCGAAAAAGCCTGACTATAGTTTCATGAGCAGCAGGAGCAGGTTCAGAGGAGACCCACATCCATACGGTGGTGAGGAAACATTCAGTGTTAGGGGTTCTTAAGGCTGCAGAGAGATCTTTGTCTTGCAATAAAGAATCTATTCAACCAATATACAAATCTTTAAATCCATTATTAGTAAGTCTTTGCACCACGATACAAACACCACGAGATTTCTGTTTAAACCCAACATTTCCTGAGCTTCACAAGAAAACGGCTGCAGAACTTTCCAACACAAAGGAAGATTGATCGACTGGCAATGATTAAAAACAACCAAAATCAGTATAAAACATTGGGAGTCATCCAAAATCTCCAGAAGAAGAGGTCGAGCCGAGGTCCTGAATTGAAAAGACGCGATTCAAAACCGTTTTGAAGCTGAAATGTGAGAACTTAATCGGTTACCAGATGATTGAGGTTCGTACGACAATAAAAGATACCAAGTGAAAAACAGTTTGTTTCAAAAACTCACAACCCAGACAAAATAAACCAAATTCCAATTCTACAAACGACTTACATAAAGCGCTGGGAACCCATCAAATAAAGAGGTTAGAGGTGAAAGGAGACTTCAATGAAGCAGCAGATGAAGGAAGGAGAACACAAACTAAATATAAATGATAATAATAATACTAATAATAATGACACCATGGAGAACAGGTGATTACTGGGGACAGGTGAGAACATGAAAAAGTCAAGGAACTCAGGACTCAGGAGTCACACACATGCAGACAGGGGAGAGGAGGAGAGGAGGAGAGAAGGAGAGGAGGAGAGAAGGAGAGAAGGAGAGAAGGAGAGAAGGAAAGGAAATGCAAAGTGAAACAATACAGAAAACTTATACTTCCAAAATGAAACACTTTCTTTAACATAGACTGTAACCCTACCAAACATTCCACAAGATTATGAGAGTCTGCACACAGCCCAACTTCACCGGACACTCATCTGTATCCCTTTTATTGAAAATCATAAAGATTCTCCTAAAATTCAAACAAAAATTTAAGTAAACATTTTTGGAATTTGACCCCAAAACTGGCAAAATGGGAATTTAACTATAAAATTCAATAATTAAATCCTAAGTCTGTGAGACTAGACCGTGACCACTAGGCCATCTTGTGTGACATGATTATTTAAATTAGTCTTTTCTAAGTGTGCATTAGCTAAGAACATTGGTTCCAATGATGTCATCTCTCTGGATTATTTGAGAAAGAAAGTTTTTAGAAGGAATAAACACCTTCATGCAGGCGAGGAATGATTTATCAATAAATCAATCTTTACTTATACAGCATTTTTCATACATATGAAAATAACTCCAAATGCTTTGACTGATAACAAAAATTTCCCCTAAGCCCCCCAACAAGCCACCATCCTCTATAAAAACAGGAACTGGACTGTAAAACAACAAGCTCTTTTAGCAGGTTTGTTTTTAGCTTTCTTATTCTCTTCTTTCAGTTGCATCACAGCTTATGATTCATTTGTTGTTTTGCAGTTTACCACAGTCCCTGTTTAACATAGGAAAACTAAATAAAAAAATGAGGTTCATAAGACTTACATGTGCATTCTTTATTAAAGAGAATAAAGGAAATTTGCATTTTATTCTCCCTCCAACCAAGATTTCCAATTTGTAACGGCATCATGGGACCAAATATAGGAAATTTGAAGAGACCTTTCCTCAAAATTCCGAGGGAAGAAGAACAAAAATGAACGGACTGAAATGGTCCCATTCTTGTTACATCTCTGACACAACAACAAAAAGCCACAGAGTTCTCACTCAGAGTGGCGGGGGTGTTGGGTAAACAAACACAAGATGCCTTTTCTCCCAGAAGGCAGCAGTGTTTGACACAATGTAAAATCGTCCTTCATTGCACTTTGAGTCCTGAGATCTTGATATATTTGTTCAACAAAGTATTCTATGGAGGGTTTTGTTTTATTTGAGTATTTATTTGAATTTGTGTCAAAATGGAAATAGCATTTCATTTTATTTTAATATGTACTTTTGTTGTTGTTCTGAATGAAAAGGACATTTTGTTTTGAATATAACAGTATTATGGCCTGTGTATGAACCGACTATAATAAATGGACCTTTAACTCGTTGAAAAATGTCTTTGTGGACCTTTAAGATTTGTAGAACTCACTTCCTTTGCGCTGCCGATAGAAGATAAGAACCAGCACCAGCAAAAAGATGAATAAGAGAATGGTGGAGCCCACTGTCCCACCAGCGATTATCCCCACTGGGACTTCGTCTGAAAAAAGAAAAAGAAAAAAAAGAGAGAGTTGGGGGGGGGGGTTTGTGTATCAAGCAAAGGATGCAAAAGATTTCAGATTTTTTCAACTTCTGAAGCTATATAACACAAATGTTTTGCATCGTGAGATAGTGAACCACGGCGTTGTCCAAATCGGAGTCTGGGGTTGTTTTCATGTGGAGCTCTGGAGAATACTTTAGATGCATTGCTTCTCGTGTGAGTCCCAGAGTGTAAAACATCATGGAATTCATTGAGATCGAAACATAAAGGAGGGGAAGGAATCACCTCTTGCAGTTCAAATCAAATATGAGAAAAACACATCTTCTTAAAATTCTATATATTAATATAACCACAATCTTAATTCTACGGAATTCAGAAATCATGCAGTATGTCATTTTATATTCAAATGTCAATGTCATCATATGTTATCCGATTGTACGACAGCAAAGAAAGAACTCTGGGTGTGAGAGGGAATCAAACACTTCTGGCGTCACTCACTTTATTTGTGACATTTCCAATCTCAGTGTTTTATGGGACAATTTTTTTTTACCTCAAGAGGGTCTGAAGATTGAAATGCAACAAAATAACCTGATATATTTTTAACCACTAAGCAAATAAAGTGAATATAAGTGATGGGCAATATGAATGAAGAAGATGTTTTCAATATATATCAGATCATTCTCAATATTGGGTTAAAACTTCACAGTTAGCATCTACTAATGCTAACTGTGAAGCATTAGTAGAATGCCACCGAACTTAAAGGCTGTGAGGCAGAGAAAGAAGTTCATAAACTAGAAAATATTTCAAGCTTCCTGCCTTGGGCTGGACAATTAAATCAAAAATATACACAAAAGCCAAGATGTACAAACTGGAACCCACATAAAATCACTCACCAGTTTCCTGCAATGCGATGATCATGGTGCCAGGGCCAAACGAGTTCCAGGCTGTGCAGTTGTACGAGGACAGGAAGTCAGACTCCATGACGTTGTTGATGGTGAGGGTGGAGAGGACGCCTCCGCCCTCGGCTGACGATTTGCTCTGCTCCACCGTGTACCTCTCCAGCAGCGTACCCTTCTCCTTCTCCCACACGTTCTCCTTCCACGCCCACACCTGTAAAACGCAGGACACAAAAGTCAAAAACTGTTTTAACACTTTTACGGTTCAATTTTACAACACACCAGAGTTCACAGGTAAAAACACCTCGACAGAAATACATTAATATATATATATATATATATTTTCATGTTATGTCCTGTTTTGAGATCTGGATCCTGTGTTAAATTAGAGTTTGGATTGAATAGTGTGCTTCATGTGTAGCTACAGTCAGCAGTCGGTTAGCTCTGCTACAAAAAACAACATTTTTTATTGCTTTATTTCTAAGTTACACTACTGATACACGCACGCATTTTATCCATTTTTAGTCCATGTCCAAGTTATTATATTTTCACACCCCAATACTGTATAACGTGGTGTAATTGAGTATGGAATCAGACCGACGTCAGGCTGACAGGAGGATGAAATGACTCAGAGAAGCATGGCAGTTGTATTATAATATATTTTATATTATATATTACACTCTCAGGTGTGAACATACACATTGCATGATTTGCTAAAACCAGCAACAGCCTGAAAGTTTCTACGGACAGAGTTGGATGTGCGGTGGAGAATCTTGCACATTCTCTGGCTTTAGAGCCGCTAAAAGCAACTGTATTATTCAGCATTGAAGAACTGGACTGAGGCCAGTTAATAATTCATGAGACCACATGTTCCCATAATCTTCCACTTTTCCACAGAAGGATAATCTCCTGGCTGTGGCGTTTACTGGGACAACTGTTCTTCCCCAGTCCTTTATATTTTATGAATCTTTTTACGTCCCGTCCTCCGCCACTTGCATTAGGGGAGCACACCGGGAGTCAGGATGGATCAGTCACAGAGGCCGCAGGAGGAGGAGGAGGAGGAGGAGGAGGAGAACTCTGTGGTGCAGCTGAGTGGAGCCAGCATCCAGGATGACTTCTGACGCAGGGACTAAAAGAGGACCAGCTCAGTGTTGGTGCTGCTTTGTTTATGTGATGCGATGGAGGAGAATTCTGGGAGACTTTAAGGTTGAGTCACCACTCAAAAAGAAAATGGGGACTGAGCCTAAAAGCATTCTCTGTGAAGGAGTGGAGGCAGGAAGAAGTCACAGGATCAGTGAAACACAAAATCGGGTGTTGCGCTTTGGGAAATGTCTTTCTTGAAGCTGAAATTTCCATTTTCATTATGGGTAAAGAGCCAGAGATGTTCCTTAAGTTTTTTCACATTGTGCTGTGTTTTGACTTACGATCTTATCTGGAGGAGGAGTACTGGCGATGTAGCATTTTACCTCCCCTCTCTCCCCTCTCACTGCATACTGACATGGATCGCTGGAGATGATGGGAGGACCTGTAATGGCCAATAATGACCAGACACATGTGAGCGTGTGAAAGAGTCAAACAAAAGATATGAAAATAACCACACTTCAGATATCATGTTAGACCCTGGTGTTTTTCTCACATCTAAAGACCCATAATTGTGCTCCTACTTAGTTTTTGCAATTTCACTATGCACAATTCAAGATTTCAATTCCAACATTGGTTTACATCACAGCCAGAAGCTGCAGGTTCTGCATATATCTATCCCTAGTGGACGTAGGTGGTAGCCAAAGCCAAAATCCCATTTTTGACACACTTTTGGTAAATTGGCTATCCAATTGTGCCAAAGGGAGATTCCTCCTTATCCTGTCCAGACGAGTGATTGATTGAAATAAACCATTACCAAATATCATTATCAGTAGTCATTTTTATATCGTTTTTGGAAAAGATCCATTACTGAAGGTCATTAGGCTTTTTTATGATTTATGATTACGTTCCAAGAACAACACCAATATGAGGAATTTTGATGTGCTTGTTTTTTTTCAGGCGGATCTGCTAGTGGCAAAAATGCATAAAATGACGTTCAACCAATCCAGAATACTATATTGACATGGTGTTGGCCCAATGACATTTTCCACGTTTCCTCTTCAATTCTCCACAAATGTAAAGGCTTCCAGTCTGAGATACTGTTCATCAAAAGATTTACTCACTTATTATTCACATTCATATAATATATATAATTTATAGCTAATTATATATAGCTATAGCAGTCTGCTTTTTAGCCTAGCACGTAGCTTGCAGCCCTGAAAAGCTTAGAGGTGAGGATGGATTTTGAACAGCGTTTTATTTTTGTTGTTTTGTTTTGTGTGTAACTTACACAAAAACACAAGATAGGTGTGAACCTAATCTGAGAGAATTTTGGGTACAATTAAGGCAAGGCTCACCCTTAGATAGAAGACGTTTATCAGAGATCTTATAGAGGAGCGGTACGATTTCAAAATGAAAACTTTTTTATCCACTGACACTTTGGACGGTGCACTTCATTCACCTACTATCTGTAATTAATTAAATAGTGTGTCTGCGTTTTCTCACCGTTGACTGTGAGCGTGACTTCCGTCTCTCCAACTCCAATCCGTGGGACGATAGCCTTACACACATACTGGCCGGCGTCTGCTTGGCTCACCGACTTCAGATACAGTTGGTTGCTGTTACTCAGAACCTGTGGTGAGGAAAAGTTACCAATATTAAAAAGAGGCAAATCTGATAAACAGCCTTCTGGAATGCTTTCATGAGTCGGGGACAAACTACTGTAATATTCCACCATGTCCAGGTGTGATAACATTCATGCGATAGACGTTCAAATACTGATTTCTCATTTTGCCTAGTCAAAACTATAATTCAAGATATATAACGTGATTTTTACTGGTAAAAACTGTAATTCAAGTTATTTATAACCTCAAAACTTTAATTAAAGATATCTGTAATAACATTTTGACTAGTTAAAACTCTTATTCAAGAATATCTGTAATTACATGTTGACTAAACAAAACTTTAATTCAAGAGACCTGTAATAATATTTTGACTAGTTAAAACTAATTCAGGATATACATGATGTCATTTTGCCTGGTGAAAAATCTAAATCAAGATATTTGTAATTAAATGTTGACTCGTCAAAACTCTAATTCAAGCTATATAACAACATTTTGACTAGTCAAAACTGTTATCCAAGTTATCTGTTATTATTTTGTAACAGATTAAAACTCTAATTCAAGATATCTATAATAAGATTTTGACTAGTCAAACTTACTTTGGTCATTCATGTGGATGAGGTTTCATATTATATATATCTATAAATCCTTTTCAGATATCCACAATTCACATTCTGGATATCAACAAATACGTTATGACTAATTGTAAATCTAGTTTCAGGTATCTACAGTTGATTTCTGACTGAAGTCATAATTACAATTCAAGATGCCTCTAATACCCTTCCATTCAACATGCCTACATAGTTGTTTTTAATTAAGTTTTAGCTTGTCAGAATGTTGTAATAAATATCAGGAATAAAAATATGTACTATCCACCATATCAAAATAGCATAAGATTTATCCATTCTGTATCTGCAACCAATAACCGGCACCTTGTTGATTTCTGTCGTGTTCGTTCTGGGTTAACTTGTCTAATAAATGTTAAAAGGGTCGGCATATTCTGATAACCTGCCTTCTGTGCTGCGATAAAGTATTGGGCCCCATCCCTGCGTCTCCTACTTTACGGTGTATCTCGTACGGAACTGTGTCAATGTTTAACATACAACAAAGGCAAACCCAGTTTGAACTCATAATAGTATTTATGGAAGCAAAACGATTCTCTAACACATACTGGGCCTGCATGAAAAAGAATGTATCCCCTTAGAACCCAAATCCCTAAAACTACTAAACAGAATTAATAACTAGTTCCAGCTGGACAGACCCATCCAGAACCGATCACTGCCAGCCTTGTTAAATCCCATAATTACTTCAATAGACAAGCTTTAGAAGCAGGAAGTTGGCTCGCGGGCCTCACCAGTACCACACTCTGCTACAATCAAAAGGCATTCTAGAAGGTGAATGAAATCCATCCGTTTAGGGAGGATAACAAAGCGGTTTCTAGGGTTCTGGGACGCCACAGATCCACAGTGAGACAAATTATCACAAACAAATGGAGGACACGTGGAACAATAGCGAACCTTCACAGAAGTGGTTGACCTTCCAAAAATTCCTCAAAACAAGGTGAAGGCCCGTCTAGGAGGTCAAAATAGACCCAAAGAAACCATCAACAAGGAGCCGCAGGCCTCTCTAACAAAGTTCAGAGTTCATTGAGACGCTATTCACTTAAACACTGGGCAAAAAATGTCATCCATAGGAGACACCACGTAATTCACCTTGATGAAACCTCATTTCTTTTGGGACAATTTTCCCTTTGAACTCCTTGGGAGACAGGATCACGGTTACATCGGGTATAAAACCTACGTGCTAATCATCATCTCTCAACATGTAAAGGAAATATAGATCAGAAAAGGGTCCAATACTTTTATCACAGCCCTGTTTTAACAGATCTCGCCGTATGTCTGCAGAGTCGGAGCGTGAGTGATCTCTTAGTTTCACCGGGACTAGCTAACAAGGCACACTTGCATAAATCAGCTCGCCACGTTTTTCAGTTTCCTAGCAACTGCATCCATTGGAAGGATTAGCCGTATAAAAAGGTGAGCTATATCTGAACCCACCCAGAGAGAAATACCTGAGATAGTCTGATTATATAGATGTAAATATAGAGCCGCTCATTTCCTGTCATGTGTTTGGGTCTCTCATCTGTCACCTAGTGGAAGTCAGAGACGCAGGCACGGTGTTCACATCAAAACGGTGTTGGATTGGTCCCAGAACAGGATGAACATGGTGTTACAAAGGTTCTACATCAGGAGCCAGAATATAGTGGCAGCGATGCGTCGGGCCTGAAAAAGCCTTCCCCTGGCACACACAATATTAATAAATCCAGAAAATGCACACGTCGAAGGTTACACACCAGTAGAAGAGGCCAAGCTCCTGATAATAGACCACAGGTCACCGGTCCAGGAGAATCAGACTATTCAGGTTATATCACTGGGGTTGTCTATTACAGTGCTTCTCAAACTATTACAATAGTGTACTCCATTTGAAGAACTTCTTCAGCCAAGTGATGACGAGCGCAAAACATTTAGAAAAAACCCCCAGTTACAACGACAATAAAGCACTGTGCCATCAAAATCTAATTCATCAAACAACAAACTGATTTTTACATTTCTGACAAACTAATGTTCTGTATTCTGGTAATATTGAACTAAGGAAGAAGAATTTTTGGTGGGTCTGTTTAACTTTCTTATTCTCTTATTTTCCCCATCCTTTCTTACCGCGTGCTTCAATCGGGATTCATTAAATGTCCAATTTTATCATTTTCTTTACCTTTTTTTAGTCAATGTGACGACACAGATATGTTTGAAAACCAAACGGCGCCATTTCAGCGTCTTACTGATATCTGGATGTGTGACGTTTTGAGAATCAATGATGATAGGCTTTTTCATTATTCTGTCTGAATGTGAACACAGCATATCATTTTAAAGAATCTCACATACCCCAACCTACACCAAGGGGTCCGTGTACCCCCTTTTGAAAAACAGTCGTCTGTTAGACATATGAGACGTGACTTGGGTTTATTATAATTTATTTTCTTGGGCTGTATTAAGCCATAAAATAGTTTTTTTTGCTTCATTTGGTAGGTGAACATGTTACATGAAGCACCGTAACTCTTCAAGTAACTCCTGTAACATGAGGTTACAGGAGTTACTTGAAGCACTGAGAGTTCAGTATTTAGTAGTTGTACTGGACTTCTCATGTTTTCAGGAGACTGTTCACACCGGTAAACCTTGAATTCATTTTGTGAGAAAGAAAAAGATCTAGAGACAGAAGATATAAAAAAATAACTTAAAGAGCTTATAATCAATAAACGTATTTATTTGTCCCATCTCCACATGAGCTAAAGCTAATAAACTAGCGTCCACTGCTACTTTTTACACTTCTGTTTTTGTTTGGGTCAAACAAAGGGGGACATAACATAACAGCAATAACTGAAAGGATCTGTGAAGGGGGCGGGTGGGTTGCTGTGTGAAGGGGGGCAGCTCAGCCGTTGTCCGTTTCATCGAACTAGGCCTGTTTGATAGAGGTTGTGTGAACCTCTATCAAAAAAAAGAAACTGTGACTGGAGTGCCGATACAAAACGGAGGAGAAATGTGGGGCGTGGATTCTGCGTCTCTCACCATGTTTGAACCCTTTTTGAACCAGGTGAGTGTGAGTGGAGGGTTTCCTGCCCACTTGCAGTTGAGAGTGACATCAGAGTCCAAGTCCACTGTTTTAGGCTGTGGCTCCACCAACAGAATCGGACCAACTGGGGACACAGAGACAGAGGAATGTCCTTAGTTGTGTGTGAGTAACAATATATTATCAACAGGTAGGAGGAGGAGCTACAAGAGGAAAAAGAAACACATTATAGACTCCTAACTACAGTTAGTGATGTTCCAGTGAACGAGAGACTTAGTGATGAGAGACTTACAGTGAACGTCCACCAGGATGCTGACGTTGGTCTTTCCCACGGCGTTGAACACCAGACAGGAGACCGGCTCGGTAAAGAAAGAGTGATCGGCCTTGGTGGTGAAGACACTCTCCCTGGCACCCTGCAGAATCACGCCACCCTTGGCCCACCTGAGGACAAAATGGACTGTTATACACAGCACTCATTTTGACAGCTATTTTTTAATGTAGTCTAAGTGGAATGTCAAATGTTCATATTACTTTTGTTGTTTCAGTCTCTTATAATCATTGATGATGTATAATAATTATAGGCCAATCTGTAGTACAATCATTTCAAGTATCTCACAAGAAGGAACAGAAACAGTATCTCCTCTAATACTTTGCATGTCTTGAATGGAAAGTACCAACTTCTGCCCACCAAGGGGCAATTTAGAGTCGCCAAGTCTAAATGCAACAGTCTGAAGAAGTTCTCCAGGATCAGTAGGTCCAGTCACTTAACCAGAAACAACTGAGATCTAAAGGTCTGGTCGTTCATGATTGTCTGATGTGGTTCGTATGTCTATAAAAAACTCTCTAATGTGTGACTGACTTTTTAGTCTGCACTTAAATCTGTTAAATGGAACTGCCCAAGAACAAAAATGTAATTCAGTGTAAACCGACATTCATTTATTATGTCCATATTAAAGAGTCTAGTTGAGACGAAAACAATATTCTTGGTGATTCTACTCTTATTTCACATCAGATTTATCTGACAGTTATCTGCTGAAATTCAGGCTGAATGATTCAAAATGCAGCTTTGCAGAAAGTGTCTGGTCAGATGAAGTCAATTTACAGTAGCCAGCCTACCTCTTGGTTTAAACGTCTTATCAGATCTCAGAATGGTTCGTTAATAATCCTTTCTTACAAATAAAAACACAAGAGTAGTTTCACATCAGATCTTTTATTACGTTTAGGCTCTGTGCTTTATTTTAAGTGTCCATAGCATACCATAATATACGGTATACTAAATAATTCAGATGTAGCATTTTCACTTCATTCATAGGGTTTGTATTGTACAAAACACAAACACATATTCATTAACTTATCTTTAGTGGTTTATACATCTGACCATTCAATAGCTTAACATGTAATTAGCTCAGATTTGTTCGTAATTGTTAATATTAGCAGACTTTGCTTCCGAATAAAAGAGGCCGACTATTCACTCCCTCTGTTTTAACAATTATTAATAAATAATCAATAAATATTAAAAAATTCTGCCGGCTAGCCACAAATATTAACAATATATTGTGACCAGCTTTACTTAGATTTTTGTCCCCCCTGGGCCCCAGCCAACCCAGTAAAAAAAAGAAAAATCCCTGGACTGCCCCTGGGCTGAGCTCAGGACCTGGTCAGCGGGACCTTTGGTGCTTCTGTCGGATAAACACACTCTAATAGAACCACATGACAGGAGGGAACGACACCTTCTGTTCCACTTAAAACGGAAATGGGGCGGCGGGGGCAGCAGGAGGTGGACGTACGTACGTCAGGTCTATCAAGGTATATCCCACCTCTGGTGTGGGATTCCTCTCTGCAGGAATAAACCTGTTTGCCCATAAACTAGAGGTGCTCCCACTCCTACCAACGTGATTGACACACGTTGACATTATAATTGACATGACTTGCAGCATGAACGACAGAGAAGCGATCAGTGACAAATCAGTGGTTGTTGGTTTTTTTTAATGGATGCATACAACATGCATCATGCCCATAGCTACATGTTGCCCAGAGCTAGATCCGTCGTCGTGTGGTTAAAACGACCATCCACGACGTTGGAATGAGACTCCACCTCAGGCAGCGCAGTTCAGAGAAGGGAAGCGCTTCACACACGAACCAATCAAGTAAATATTTGTATTTTTTAGAAAAAAATAGTTGTTTCTCTTTTTTGTGGATAAAAATAATTTTTATTACTAATATTGTAAACCTGTTTCAATTTAAGTTTAAGGGGCATTACATAAAATAAATGTAAATAAAACAAAATTAACGGTAACGAGCTGCGTGTGGCATTTTTGAATTTTTATGTTAATTTTACCAAAGGAGCGTATTTTCACATGTTGTTGTTGTTTAACCACTTATTCTGACTATTAAAAAAACCCAAAAGGTATTTCGCCATTTCCGGATTCAGGTTAATTCATCGTATCAGATACAGTTTTGAGTTTTTCCATCTTTTACGGCGGCCATTTGACAGCATTTCACCGTATTAAATGTATTATTATTATTATTAATCTCTAAAGACATATTTCATCAGTGTAGGTTTCTCATGCAATGGAATTCAAACCTTTATTAATGATATTCTGTCATACGCAGGAAAACAGTGTAAAAACAGTACTCTGCATTTGACCAACCCCTGAGGAGTAGTGAGAAGCCCCCGTGAAACCCCTGTGTGGGGTAAATTAGGATTCAGGGTCTTGCTCAGGGACACTATGACATGTAGACATAGCATAGCATAGCATGGGCCCTGCCTCTCTGCATCGATCCCTGCATGCATGTGTGCAAATAATGTCTGAGACTGTTTACTTTTGTTAAAACAAACATGATGAACTCCTCATTGTCTTGCTTTAATCATGGACAAGAGGCAACTGAAATTCATATTTCATCCTGGTCAAGTCAAATTTATTGTCAATTACACAATATGTGCCAGACATACAGAATAACCAAAAAGGCATGACTTACAGTCCCTTGGTTTGTGCAAGTATGAAGCATAGGTTTGATGAATAACTAGATGAATAACATTAGAAAACTGGTTACATGAATGCCAAACTAGTTTGGACACACGATGGAACAATACATGATATTTAGGAGTATAAACATAAACTAAGCAAAAATCAAGTAAAATACTACATTTGTTGATTTACTTAGGAAACTATTTCATGAGAACAAGTGTGAAATGCGTGACTGTATGAAGGTACACACCTGTAGCCCATAATAGGAGGGTTGGCGTGTGCCTGGCAGGTGAAGGTGACTCGATCCCCCTCCAGGACTGAGCGGGGCTCAATAGACAAGGTCACTGTTGGTGGATCTGGTGGAGAGAAAGAGATAAACTTACATATATATGTGTGTGTGTGTGTGTGTGTGTGTGTGTGTGTGTGTAATGAGCAATATATTTATTGGATTTTTCTATTTAACATAAGATATAAGCGACTGATGACAGGAAAAGTAGAAAGTAAAAATAATAATGATTCAAGGAAGAAAATAATAAAATAAGTAAATTAAAATAAAACACTTAAAATAACAGCGGTACACATGCAGGGGTGATTAGTTGTTACTTTATATCAGTCTAATCTCACAATGTCAAACCTACATAATCAGATACTATTTGAAAGGACTATCAAAAGGAATATAAAAAAACATCCAAATACAAAGTATAATAACTTATGGTGTATATTCTGCTTGTTACAATAAAGGTTCATTCACATGTTAGAAAAATGATTTCATATGCACATATCCCTAAAATAAAGACTTTTGTTAAAGAGGGGTAGTTTCAGTGATGCTATTTGGGACAGCATTAAGGTATCCACCAAGACCACCTCCACCAAGAACCTCATTTTTTTAATCCTGTCCTATCAAATTCTGCCTGGGCGTTTTTGAATTGCTTACGGTGTACATTGAGGGTAACAGTTGTGCTTTTGCCCGTGGGAACCGCCAGGTTTGTGGCCACGCAGCTGTAGTTCTTCCCAGTGTCACTTTCCACCGGCTGGATTGGCAGGTAGCTCCGTGTTGTCACCCTCTTCCTGTCAGGAAGCACCTCCTGATGGTGGGTGGCAGAAGGAGACGTTGATCAAAGTTTGAACGGGGAGATTCCAGATTTCAGGAAGCCATGTTTAGTGCATTTGGTGAATGTGGTCTTACAGTAATACTTGCAGCCCCCTCCACAGGCACACCATCTTTAAGCCACTCGATGAGAGAAGGCGGTTTGGCCCCACGAGACACACAGCTCAGATTGTAGGACTCTCCTGCATTCAGCAGCACCTCTGGACCCCCGTCAATCACCAGTTCATCTGGGGGGACTGGAGCACGAGAGAAGAAAGTAAGAGACACACAACATCTCTGAATGACCTTCCCCAGACACACGGACCGCGTCAAATACGTACTCAGGACGGTGAGTTTAGCCCTCCTGGATCTCAGGGCAGCATCAGGGGCCTGGCACTCATAGAGGGAGTCATCAGACAGGTCCGCTGATAGGATCTCCAGGTTGTACTGGCCCAACTCCTGCACACGCAACACACGGTACCTGGGCCAGGCTGAGATAAACAAACACAGAAGAATAAAGCCGGTTCAGTGTGGGAGGCTGGTCCTTGTTTCACTTAGGCCAGTAGATTATTTAGGTGCCAGTGTAGCTCAGTAGGTACAGCAGAGGTACAGAAGATTGACATTTGGATCCCAGCCCCTCTGCCCTCTTACAAAATGCTGATTTAGAGTCACATTATGCCATTACAAAACAGGAAGTCTTCCGTAAAATGAGTTTGCTTTCCTGTTAAATATTAAAGTAATGGAAGTAAACAATGGGTCTCTGAGTTAAAAGCAGAGTAATTACTCCAACACTATGAAAATCTCGAAGCATGTGCTGGATTTTTCATTTTCACGGTTTTTGCTTTTTGCTCTCTATTTGACGTTACAACAATAACAAGGAAGAATAAGAATGACAACAAAAATTTGATTTAATTACAGAACCATTTGTTTTCTTTTGCGTGTATTGAAAACATTCTGTTATAACTTAACCTTTCTTTCACTTAAAATCAAGATCTGCATCTTAATTTTAACTCTTTTTCTTGTTGTCCTCTGTGCTTTGTGGTTAAATGAAACTATAATCTAAATATATGTCATTACATTTTTAATTCATTTAACTTTTGAAGACGCAAACTCCTAATTCATCAGATATGTCAGGATGATCAAACTTAAGAGAAAAAATGCATCACAGCATTTTTTCTAAATCCCAGATGTTTTCAAAAAAATGCTGTTTTTTTTCGTCATCTGGCTGAAAGAGCCCTAAGGATGCATAAATATGCACAAAAATAAAAACACTACCAAACATTCACACACTCTTGCACGCACGCATCCAACAAAATCGTTCCCCCTCCCCCATTCACCAAACATCCCAGCTGTGTCACTGGTGTACATTCTCACCATTAGGTGGCATCCATGTTCGCCCTCACCAGCAGGGGAGAACGATTAATGCATTATGAGAGCGGCGTTTAAGAGGCTCAAATCAAGTTCATGGTGCAGGATTGAGATTTTGCTGCCCAGATGTGTGTAGCATGTGTGATTCTCTGACGTGCGGCCTACAAACTGAACTTCACCGCTTGTCTAACCTTGTGTGTTCATGTTTCCGCATCAATGTGTGCATTAGTGTCTGCCTCGTATAGAGCATTTGCATGTGTGTCAGAGAAGCCCAGAGAAGAAGGGGGGGGGCACAGAGCCTCAAACACCCACACACTGAGAACATGTGTGCCGCCATTCATTCACATGTGTTTTATTCAAACGTTTTGGCTTAAACATTAGGTTATTAGAGTTAAAGTTACCAATATGATTAAGATAACGGATAAGGAAAGGGAGGAGTTGATGGACGGATTGGAAAATGGGGAGACATGGAAAGAGAGGAGAGGAGAGGAGAGGAGAGGAGAGGAGAGGAGAGGACAGGATGGTTTTGAAGGCCACAAAATTTGGAAAATGTATCCAAATAAAAAAAAGGTGATAGAGAAAAACACTGAATTTAAAAAAAAGGAAAGAAAAAATTGTGATGTTTATATTTTGCTCCTCTTTTTAATATAGCTATTGTGTTTTACTTTTTGTGAAGTCATCACTGTTATTGTATTTTTGTCTGTTAATTATATTAAAAAAAAAGAAAAGAAACGAAAAGAAGAAATAGTGAAATCTTAAAAACAAGTAAACGTCGAGGGAAACGTCGAAACATCGGAAACGTTAACAAAAACAATGAGACAGCGCGTCAAAAATGATGCAGACTCCCTCCGGATCAGTCACTTACATGCCCACATGCTTTTGATCAGTTGTCTCACCCTTTGGGCTAATCTGTGCAATTCTGAAAATTTTGCAACAGTAATGGGATGCATCATTCCCCCATGTTCTGTCAAAATCAGATAATTGGTGTTTTAAACTATCGATGCTGATTGACAGAAGACTTAATAAATCAAAGTAAATATTCAATCACTAGAGTCAAAAATGCAACAAGGACCACTGGGCTGGGCTGGACAGCGAGGGTGCAGAGATGCGTAGCTATATTCGTCGATGAATCAGTGTTTCAATAAAGACCCGACAGTCAATGTCACCCTCTGCTGAGGTGTTGATGTGATGCTCTTCAGCGGTGATGAAGGGTGTCACGTGAATGTTTCCCATTCAACCTTGGTTGATGTGAGCAGAAGGTGGCCAGAGTCAGTCTAAATAAGTGCACACTCTCACAACAGGGTGTGATATGGGATGGATGCCGCGGTAGTCTGGCTCTATTTAGCACAACAGTAGATTCTTACATCTCTTGGCCAAAAACCGCTCTGCTGGCTCGATGAAGCCGCATCTCAAACATTCAGCAGCAAAAACATTTTGTCAGCAGGCATTTGTGACTACAGTTCCAAACACGTAGTGTCGGACTGGGTGAGCATGTGTCTTTTCAAATGTTTGGAGGGAGCACTGAAATGGCAGTCGGCTCGGTCTTGGATCATTTTAGAAAATAGTATTTTTTATTCGTTCCATAAATGTTGGTCACAGCAACTGTTGCAGCCTTCCACCGCAGTTCTCCAATTTGTTTTCAACTCCTCGCGACATCAAGGAAAAGTCCCCCCCCACAAAAAAAAAAAAACTCTCATCACCTGCTCAACCAATGCAGATAATAATACGGATGAAGTCTTTTAGTCCATAAAACATTTCGGAAGCTTTAGAGAAAAATAGTGTTGCAGAATTCTCCCAGACAACTGAAGAAGTTACGACTTGTGTTAAGATGTTGACAAAGAAATTTTCTTTTATAATGCAATAAGAATGAATCCTCCCTGTAGCGCCTGAGCCCAGAAAGTTGGCACACACCTGGTCTGAGGAAGGACTACGTGACTTCCAGGTTGTGACTAATGCCTGGTTTAGACTACATGATATTTTTGCCCTCAACAATGGGCTTTCAAAATTCACCGCCGCATAGATGCCAGACTTCGCCTCGGTCAGAAGTCTGGCAGCACTACGAGTTTAACACTGTTCATTCATGTCACAGGCGATGTAACGTCGATGAGGAGGCAGGTCAATCATGGCCACAGAAGCACTCTGTTTTCACCAACAAAGCTCTTTTCTTACTCAGTCGTGTTAGTCCTTCATGAAGCATGAAAAGTGGTGTTGATGCCAGATCTCAATGATCCTTTCCTTTTTATCGTCATTCCACCTAGCACCGGGAACATGACCACGTGTTTGTTCACTCTGTCATCCAAGTGGACAATTCTTGAACAGGTCGGGAGCAACGAGAAAATATTCCAACTTGCTAGATTTTCCCGACCGGTAAAATCTGGGTTTCTGGGTGTCATGAAACGCCCCAGATTATCGCTGTTTGTTGATTCGTCATAACTCAATGTCCGATCATCGTACATCGCAGCCGTGTTCAGGCACGTCATAGGTTATCTGTCGGCTATGACCAGATCGTTTTAAAATCAGAGTACATTCATGCCATCTGAAGCGGGTAATAAAGCAATTTTCCCAATTTTCATTTTTGGCTCATTTGTTTATTTGCGGCTCAGTTTTACTTTCAGTGATTCATCACTAAAAAACCTTCCTACCTCCCCATAAATCCCTGCCAGAGGGAGTAACATACCTGACCATCAACATCACCACCACACTTTATGAACTAAACTAAATACTCGTCAGATACTGAATGTTGCAGTTAAGGTTTTTTCTAAGTGATTCAGGGTGATGATAAGAATGTCTTGCGCGGTCAACTGGTAGTACAGTAGTTAATGTGAAGCTAACAGAGAGATAGTAGTCTTTAGCTCAAGGCTTTTCCGAGCCTTTTGGCTATAACCTGTTTCTTTTCATATTAGCTTAGTTTAAGCCTAATCTCTTCTGAAATTCCAGATAACTGCAGAGGAAACCCTTCAGATACATCTCCACAGAGTTTAGTATCACCAGTCTGAGAGGTATATAATGTTAGCATGTGTTCTAAAACTATGGTATAGTTTTTGTTTGGGGTAGATGCATTTTTTACAGTATTCAGGAGGTCTCACTCAAAATGAAAATATTACTATCAAGACAGCTTCGATTTGAGCTTGACTGAGGTTTGGCTCTCTCCACTGCAAAATGCTGCAGAGGCCAATGAAACAATAGAACCAACTACTCTCACAGAGTTACAAACTACTCTAGTTTTAGAGATGCAGTATAACATTTAGCCAACCAGTATCTCTAATCCAACAGTATCAGAGTCAGATCGGAAAAGCATATCTTAGTCACAGGCTGAACGGCGTGAAGGAAGCCGGAGGAGGCTGTGTGATGTCTCACCCTGCAGGTCCTCTCCGATGCCAAGAGCCAGACCATCTTTGGTCCACTGAACAATGCCCGAGTAGTTGAAGACAACACAGGAGAGGATCACCCTTTGGCCCCGCACCACCGACTGGTCTGCCGGCTCCTGAGAGAACCTCGCTGTCCAAACTGGAGAGAAAGATGAGATAAAAAACATTGTTGAGATGGAGACAAGCTACTGTAAAATCCCCCAAACCACAGATAATATAACATGTAATTGCATGTGTGGTTCGTTGGTCAATAGCTTGAAAACTGCATTCCGCCAGTTCAGAAACGGAATGCTACAATCTTAGCCCTGTAAGGCCTGAACCATGAAATAATGACAGATTTTTGGAAAAGAACATTTTTCCATGAAAAACATATTGGTTCAAAGTTTCATCCAGGAATAATCCACATGTGATTCTTCATGAACTTTTTTTCCAGTTTTGATAAAGAAAGTAAAGAAAGACATTGGAATTGTTACTGATATTTCAGTGTAAATATTTTGCAAGTCTTCACTACAATGCCAGTTTCACTCGGTCATCAGTGTAGCGAGAGTCCGTTCTTCATCATCCAGCCAATTCTACCAATTTATCCACTATCCCTCCATTGCATATGTCCAAACCATCTCAATCTGGCCTCTCCACTTCTTTATCTCGAAGAGCCTAAACCTCTGATGCGCTCGTTTCTATTCCCCTCCATCCTCGTCACTTGCAAAGAAAATCTCTTCAGCTCTGCCTCCTGTGTTTTGGTCACTGCCAACGTCTGTAAACCATACAGCAGAGCTGCTCTCACCCCCTTCACTCTTCTGTCTTAAATAACTCCTGACAATCCACCCTGACTGCACACTCTTATTCTCCACACATCCCTTTTGCTCTGAACAGTTGACTCCAAGTGCTTGAACTCCTGCAACTTCTCCACCTCTACTCTCAGCATCCTCAGCGATCCACCTTCCTCCCTTTCATGCACACACGTCTTTCTGCAACTGACTTCCATTCCTCTCCTCTCCAGCACATACCGCTACCTCTCCAGGTTTTCTTACACCTGCCCACCTCATCTGTCAACCTATCAATGACCATAGCAAAACGAGAAAGGGGCTCAGGGCTGATCCTTGGTGCAGTCCCCCCTCCACCTCGATCCTATCCTTCACTCCTGCGGCCCACCTGACGGCTGTCACACTGCTCTCATATCAATCCTTTACCACTCTAACATACTTCTCTGTCACTCCAGACTTCCTCCTGCTTACCATTATTTCTAACTCGGCACTCCGTCATGCGCTTTCTCTTAATCCACAGAGAAACAAAGTAAGTCTTTCTCACCTTCTCTGTTCTTCTCCATCAGCAATCTAAAAAAAAACCCATTGAAACTGAAGTGCTCTTTCTTGGCAAAGAAGGAGCACTATGGTTTCTGGAAACCACACTGCTGCTCAAAAGTTGTCCTCTTTTCTTAGCCCTGCTTCCACTACGCCTAAACTATATAATAAGTAAGTTCATTTGAATTAACTCTCAAAACACCGTGCATCAAACATGATACGTTTGGTGTTATAGCGTTATATGACACATTTGCTTGTGACCACTAACAGAACGTTGGGCAGTTAAGAACTGCATAGAAAAACTGAACATCAGTGTCAAAGACATCAGAGTAAGGTTAGGGAAGAAGAAAAGCCGAACAATGAAGCAGTAGTTAATGCTGACTCAGGAGACAAGAGTTGGGAGATCAAACAGGCAACTGCAGCCATAGGGTTTTTCTTACACTACTTTTCTTCTTGCTGCTGATTTCTTCAAAACTCTATAGTCCTCCCTCTTGTCTCTGTGTGTTTCTTCATTCCTCTCTATGAGTCATCTCCCAGGCTTCTACTGCCAAACTAAAACTACAGTGGCCGTCATTGTCTACTACACTAGTCTGCTACCACAGCAGATTGATCGTGCTGGCCCACCAATCGGACGACTGATACAACGGAAAAACACTGCTATTATTGCACACCATATGATGCCAAGTTTTATTTTGCTGTCCCTTGAAGACCACGCATCTGTGCGGCTTTCGTTTCTCTCCCCTCTCCCACTTATTTTGAAGAATCTCATGAAGTAGATCATTAACCCAATGCTGCATTGTACCCCCCTCCACCCTCCTTCCTCTCCATTCTCCCTCTATAATGTTGTCTGTCCTTTACCCAAATTGCTTCGCTTCAATCTGCTTTTCCTTCATATGTATGCATCTCCACTCGCTTCCTTTACTTTGCACATCTATAATAATGTCTACGAATGTCCTTTTGCCTGCACTGTTTTTCCCCCTCTCAACATGCTCTTCTTTCTATATACATATATAATGCTGTATATGTCCTTTTACCCATAATGCTTTCTATTTTCGTGTTCCCTCTCCTCGCTGGTTGGAGGGGGGTTTGAGGCGGACTGTCACAACTCATTTATCACATTAAATATCAGCCCTCCAGCATTTTCACTCCCTCTCTTTCTCATCCCCCGTTCACTCATCTCTATCTTCTCTGACTCCCTTTTCTTCACCTCCTACCATTTACATCCCTCTCTCTCCACTCTATTTTTTTTTATCACTTGTTTACCCCCCATACACAATCCCTCCCTCATTCCTTCACACATCTTCCTCCGAGCCCCCGAGCTCTTTTTCTGAAGGTTCCCAGCTCGCTCACTTTTTTTAACAACTGCCATATGCCTCTGCACCACACCTCCCGACTTCCCGTTGTGACCCTCGGTCCCTGTGTCGTCTTGCATTTCCCTTTCTTTTTACCCGAATGCGCATTCTTGCCCATCATTCGCCGGATTTGGATTTACAATGTACTTGATAATACAAAATGATCAAGTCATGTAAAGATTTCTTCACCAATCAAAACAAGAGCTTCTTCGTAGAGCAGCATATTAATATTCTCAAGATGTGGATACATATAAGAGCTGTGCTCGGAGTTGTAGATGGGGTTTTGCAGCAAGCGTACAAAGAATAATTAAGCGCTGAACGGAAAAAATAGCATCCCTAATTTGTTCCCTGAGGAACGTCCAAATTAACTGAATTAATAAACCAAGACAAACAAAGTCAACATCCTGGCAACTATGACTAGCGAGGTTGCAGAGAAAGGTTGTGTCTTATAATTTTGTACAAAGCCTAATAAGGTTTCATTAAGTATGTTTAAGTTTGAGTTATGAAAAGGTTTCACAAGGATAAACTGTATGTTTGCAACTGCCAGCGAACACGCTATCTCAAAGTGTTAGTAAGAAAAGAAAAAGAAACCTATGGCTGTACCGAGGTGGATAAATATTACCAACTACAATATCTAACATCATATATATATATATATATATATATATATATATATATATATAGAATGTAAATGTATTGCTGTTGTTTAGCGATACAACTGCAATACATTTACTGAATTAAAATTGTAGGATCTGTAGCATTTATAAAATTGTGCGTCAGAAGGTGGCGTACGGACGAACATACGATTTGCGAGCGCACAAAAATATTCTGATTAATATATAGGTGATATTAAAGCTTTTTAACCCGCTCATTGGTCATTTTAAGGTAATCGTGGACTTAATTACATGACCAAAATACATTTAAAAGAACTCCACTATTACTCCTATATTACACGAACACCATGAAACAGAACAAACTTTTTTTTCTTCAAAAACTGATAACTCTTCCATCAAATCTGATAGAAATACCATGAAAGTACATGTTATTCTACAGTTGTTGTGGGACATGAACAGGAGGACTTCCTATTTGTCACTGTTGCATACCAAATGTACCCAAAATCAGCGAAAAATGGGATTTTGACCCCAAAGAGGGATTTGGGCCGGTAAATACCACATATTCCCACTAGGGGGAGCTATATGAACATATTGCTACCTTTAACTGTGACATAAAACCAATATTTATGTTTTTAGATAAATATATATCATTTTTTGAGAAAGCATAAACGTGGTTACGTGGAAAACAAAACATAACTACAGCAGTTACAAATTATGAAATTGTATGGCCAACCTAGCGAGCAGATGTTTATTTACATATCCAGGGAAAGAAGAGTGAATTCTTTTAACTTACAATAATACTTTGTAAATACTATACAATTTCCCTTTACTGGAGCTCTGATTTGGTCTTCACTTTTGACTTTTTAGATGCTTCACTATTCTTACAAACCGGTGGCATATTCAGGCTTTTTTAACTGGGGTGGTAAACAAGGAGCACTGACTTATGAAGGGTTGGCATAAAGTACACATGCACACACTACACATCAGAAAATCCTGAAGTGAGCAATTCTTAAGTAGGCAGACTTGGGTGGAGTCCACTAAAAGAGATATTAATTTGAAAAGTAGGAAACACGCCAGAAATCCGAAAAGCTATTCAAGCAGATGGTTCAAACTTCCTCTGAGAAGATATCCAATCCAGCATTAGGATGATGGGGCGGCATTTGGCAATCAGGTTTCAGAACCACCTTCCTATTGGCACCTCTCTGTTATTGTTCTAATCCTATTCCCCCCACACCATTCTGCACATGAAGGAGTAGGGGGTACTGCGGACGTGTGAGGTGTAAAAGTAGAACATGGGTATAACACGCAATGTGCATGTGTGATGTTCAGCCAACACCTGGAAGATTAGAAAACATCTAAAGGCAGTCGGAAGGAGCCAACTCAAACAATTGCAACACCAACTGAAAGAGTTCAAATCTGGAGAGGACGAGATTAACCGGCATGTAATCTAATAATAATAGTAGTAGTAGTAGTAATAATAATAGTAGTAATAGGTAAAAGACAATGTAAAGAGTAACGCTAGATGCTGATGATGCTGTGTTATACGTCACAGTTCTTTGATAGGCAAATATTGGCATGTTATTTAAAGTAACACTTTATTCACTGGTTGGCCAGTTGTCTCTCTTCTTCGACCATTCTGGTCGGTGCTGGATATGTGGACTGGCCACAAACAGGAGGTCCCATGGTTACGGAGATGCTCCAGCTCAGGGGAATGACCATCGCAATTGTCAGAATCTCAGGATTCCTGGCGCTTGTGCGTCCAGCACATCACCTCCCGGAGCAAGATATTTGCTCACTGCCGTTCGGGCCCCGCCCACTGAGAGCACCTTTATGACAAGATGGCTCACTGTTGTTCTGACTTCACCTGTCGGAGGTTGTGGTGGTGTGGCCTGTCGATACATATGTATAATTAATTATGGTGGCGACGATGAAAATATCAAACTTTTTGATATTATGTCCCTTGGATACAGTATTATTATTGTCATTATACATAAGACCAATTTGAAAATAATAATAATTATTATACCCTTCTTCAAATAACATAAACCGCCACAGTGACACACCATCATCCGTTCCAACATGAACTATTGGTAACTGACTTATTGGCCTGTATCCTCTGTTTTAGAATTATGGTTTATTAAAATTTCTGTCTACTGTCTGTTCTCCCCACAGCCTTGGAATTGATTATTACTGTTTTCGTTCTTATCTCTATTGTCTATTGAGCCAACAGGGCATAATTGTTGGTTATTGTTTTTGTACCATTGTTTACGTGCATTGCAGTTGTTGGTTTTGTTCAGTGCAAACAAATAAAGGGCTAGTAGTGAAAGGCCTCTATGGAAGCACTGCAGTTTTTTTTACTATGTGTAAAAAAAGGACTTTTAGCTTCCTGACAATTAGTTGTGGGCAGCGGGTTTATCTGCCTCTGAAGGCAACACTTTTAAAGTAGTGGAGTATACAAAAACAGAAGAGTCCATTACACAAACAAACAAAAGAATATGTTTATAAAAAATGCGACACGGGGGATCCCCGGTTCTCGGTTATGTGGCTGTAAACTCCAGGTGAATGCGGGGGGCTCTAGACTTCAAAGACAAACAAAAGCTGCTTGGCTGAGGAACGCCAGCAACGAGTCGAGCATGAAGTATTATTCCTTTATATTCGTTTTTATATATAAGAAAAGCCCAAAATTATTACTAAGAGAGAAAAAAACTATAACTGGTTTTGAGTCACAATAGATCTTCCTCAGGTCATGACATAGAGAGGAATATGGATGTGTAATGGGGTGCATACCCAACAAAGCACTTGTTTTTATTTACATTATTGTGAGTGACACCTCTCTCATAAAAGTATTTATGTGATTTAATTGATTGTAAAATATAAACAAGATCCATCAGGAAATGGTATATCACACTCCGCTTGCAAAAGTGTTTTAGTATGAAATCTAAACTCTCTTCCAGTTTAGCAGCTGGTTTGAGATAAATTCAAAATGTGATGATGAAAACTACCTGTAAACGTGTAACAATTAGGAAATGAAAAATGTATAATGCAGGATACGCATTGATATGCTCTGTGAACTTTCTTCACCTTCTTTTGAGGAGTCCAACACAAACGCGTCACCATGGAATTTGAAAATGATACATTTAGCATCAGTACTGGTTTTCATGTACAATTTGTGAAAAAAAACAATAGAGACTTCAAGATTTTCATCAAAAAATAATCTCATCCTTTAAAAAAAATGTATAAATGGTTATGGATGAAATTCAAAATACAAAAGTTGTAGATATCTCTTGAGAGCAAAAGGCACCATTCCAGTATATGGCTACCATGGCTAAAAACATCTCACCAGCAAACCAGAAAACACGGGGAAACACAGCAAGCTTGCCATTTCCCTGCTAAAGTTTGGCTAACTTTAGCAGAGCGGCTAACGCTGTATGTATGTATGTATGTATGTATGTATGTATGTATGTATGTATGTGCGTATGTATGTATGTATGTATGTTTGTATGTATGTGCGTATGTATGTATGTATGTATGTGTGTATGTATGTATATATGTATCTATGTATGTATCTATGTATGTATGTATGTATGTATGTATGTATGTATGTATGTGCGTATGTATGTATGTATGTATGTATGTATGTGTGTATGTATGTATGTGCGTATGTATGTATGTATGTATGTGCGTATGTATGTATGTATGTATGTATGTATGTATATATGTATCTAGGTATGTATCTATGTATGTATCTATGTATGTATGTATCTATGTATGTATCTATGTATGTATCTATGTATGTATCTATGTATGTATGTATGTATGTATGTATGTATCTATGTATGTATCTATGTATGTATCTATGTATGTATCTATATATGTATCTATGTATGTATCTATGTATGTATATATGTATGTATCTATGTATGTATATATGTATGTATATATGTATGTATCTATGTATGTATCTATGTATGTATCTATGTATGTATATATGTATCTATCTATGCTGTTAATAATGGTTTAAAACTTTCAAGAACATGAAATAGAAATCCGCCAAAAGTATCTTAATAAAAATCTGTGATCGGCCAAGAAAATTGTAGTTTAACAGACTAACTATCAAAGATCATTTCTTGGAATCTGGATAACAATGGTTTTCAGAGAAAAAAATTACTAAAGTTAAAAAAGGCATTCTTACAGAAAGACGGGGAAAAAGTGATCTCACCCCATTTTACAACATTTAAACTTAATAAGGATGTTACTTGCAATAAATCAGAAACCTGAACTGCTGAAAACTAGGGCTGAAACAAATAATGGACGTAATCGGCAAAAAATCTATTAAGAAATTAGTTGTTGACGAATTTAATAGTCGATTCTTCTGTGACCTCATTGGACACCTTCTTTTGACAATGCGCAATAAGAAAGAAAACCGTAGCGGCATGTTGTCGTGGTGCCAAATAACTATCATCAAATCACGATTATACAAATGTGCCCCAACTTCGAAATCATACACAGTGCATTGTTAGGAGCGCACACGCCTCTGCGTGGGTTATGGGTTTCATCCAAACTGCAAACAGTTTAGCCTAATGTAGTTGCTGACAACATAATGCATAAAAATGTATTTTTTTTCTATCCTTGTTTATTTTCCTAAAATTACTGTTTGATCTGATTCCAGAGAAACTGCTGTATTTTATATACCCTCTCCCTCTCTCTCTCTTTTTATATATATATATACTGTAAATATACATACTGTATGTGTGTGTATATATATATATATATATATTCGCGAATAAACTGTTGGTATAGACACCTATTTAGTTTAACAGTCTTAGTCTTTGGAAAGAAGAATTCATCTTTCTTGTCTTTCTTTATTTGTCTTGTGCGTAAAATAACCTGAAGCTAAATTCAAAAGCTGACAGTTTGATGAGGGCCATTGAGTAATTGTGTGATTTGTTTATTTATTTTTTATTTCTACGCTACTGAAAACATGGCATTTAGCTTTAATGACATAAAAGTCATTAATATTAAAATTTTGATCTGCTTCCTGACTTTTTTGAATTTAAAGTCAACTTATTTCGCCCCCGCCACGCCATAAGAATTATTATTATATCATGCATGCCTTATACATGTTTAAATGTCCTTCTTTTATTGCAGGCAAATAGGATGAAAATTGTGCCGAGAAATGATAAGAAGTCTAAACTTAAAGGTGCAGAACATAAATACTGGGATTGGGTATTGCAGGTAATTTCCGTATTGTAAAATATCGTGACATTTTCTGGCATATTGCGATACACATTACTATATATTGCAAAATTCCTGTTACACGCATGGAATGGAAGCATTCCCTTGACCCCACTTTTTCTGAGCTCTTTCTTTATCTTACGTCCGGGACATGATATGAGCTCCGTTCCGTCTGAGTGGGCAAGATATCACGGCCAGGATCACACGGTTATAACGAGGCAGCTGTAACTACACAGGATTTCAGTATGAGACCCTTATCTGAGCGTGCCAGAGTTCTTTTCTTATTCAACAAATATATTTACTATTTAGAATATATCTTATTATATGTAATGATTAAATTGTCAAAATTAAAACGATTTTTTAAATATTTTTTTTATGCTTTATTTTTATTACTACTCAGACAGACTTTAAAAATAATCCTTCATCTTGGTTCTTCAGGTTCTGCGTTTGTGGCTTGTTTAATTTGTATTTTCCCGCCAGTGCCTTCATGTTTAATCGTTTACGACGACTGACTATGTTTTTCAGGCAACTTGATGCAGTCGGCACGCATCAGCCTTACGGTGCGTACCATCTTTGGTGAACTTCGTTGACCCAAATGTGAGCAAACTCTCATTAAAGTTGGGTAAAGTGTCTTTATTTTGATGCAGGAATCTATGACAATTGATTGAAGGAGGCATCTTAGAGTTACCGACTGTTGATGTTACAGATATAACGGTTTGTGTGGAACATAAAGCAGTACTATTTCCTTGTACATCACACTGGTTTAAACAGGTATTTATGTTTTATCCTGCAACCCTAATAAATACATAATTTGTTTTACTCCATTGTTACTCCATATGCAAATGATGTCATAATTAAAGTAGAGAATGTATATATATAATTACTGCAATGCATGGATTTGTGTTACCTACAAAATAAAAGCACAAAATGCTTCTTTTGAGAAAATTAACGAGTGTAAAGAGAGTTAAACTGGGTTTAACGTATCCTCCTGAGTGAAGACTAGAGAATCTGCAGAATGAACACCCATGCAAAGACTGAAAGACTGAAAACACTGACTCATTTAAACATGTGCTCATCACCGTCTGATTTCCGTATTGCCCAGTTGTCACTTATCAGGATGTATGTGTGTGTGTGTGTGTGTGTGTGTGTGTGTGTGTGCTTGTTGGAGTGTGTTTGAATCCACGCAGAGAGAGCAGGCGGAGCAAAGGCAAAGATGGGATGATGGCATTTGAGGGAGCTTGTATTTTTTTTTTTTTTTTTGTTATGTGGGTTATGGTGCAGTGACAAATTTAGAGTGTGTCCTCATTTCCTTGAGTCACTGATCCCCAAGACACCAACCAGGAGACTCGCTGCACCCTGTCCACACAGAGAGCTGCGACCATGATGCACACAAACAATAACAGCCAGTGCAGATGACCCAAACTTCACCACATGGTCTAACCATTTCCTCTCAGCCTGCACACAACACAACCACTCTACAACCCCAAACATATAATCGACACATAGAGGTGGTTTCCTAAGCGTGGATTACGCCATAGCTTGGACTGCCTGTTTATCTCTACTGGGGAACCAGTGTCAGTTTCGTCTGGGATTAAATGCAGCCTTATTTTAAGTTTGGAAAGGGATAAGGATTAATCTGGAGCCCCTACAGACACGGACACCGACCTCTGCTTGTCTGATTAAGCAGGAAGCCAAAGGTGAGCGTGGAAAACTACGCTGGGTGACTCACCAAAAGCACAGACACACGCCATCATGGTGTCAACCATCACAGCAATCTAGCCCAGGAGAACCTCTCACAACATGCGCCGTTGTTTTAATAGCAAGGTATCGAACCATCAATATGTTGCAATATGCATGCAAAGAGTTCTGAGGCAATATTTAGTATATGTGCTGCTCATATACCCCGTCTTTCTTCATCTGCCAACAACCTGCTATTGGATGGTGAATGTCAAAGCTTTCAACTTTCAAATACAGGCATGTCTCGCCCATTCTGTGTGAGGCAGGGGAGAAGGTCTTACGTGAAGCCATGCAGTAGAAAGTTCTACAGTCTCACTGATTCAGACGTCGTTAAATATAAAATGGCCTTTTTTTATGGATTGTTATGCATCGATCTAATTATCTTTGTGTCTGGCCCTCTCCTTGTACCCCTCCAACAAAGTCCCCTTGCCTTCCTCTCCCTCGCTCCTCTGCAGCCAATCCCGCGCTTTGGCTGGATCACAGACTTGCGTCACCATAGCAACAGCTGACGTGTAAAATAACTGCTCAAAAAAAAAAAGTTTTCTGTAGGAGCATGTCTGGTAGCGCACACACACGTGCGTCTGTGTGTCTGATGAAACCCTCCTTCATCACTGGTACACCCAATTTTATTCAGAAAAACATTTTTCAATGACCTCATCCTCCTTTCACACAATTAATAGCCAGATGGCCGCATTGGTCTCTTGTTATTTCTCTCTTTCACACTCTCTTCACCGTCAATCCACTCCAAAAATAAATTTTTTTATTATTATCAGTCTCGCTCCATATCTGTGCTGCGTGTGGCTGATGTGCTGGCAGTGGTGCTACGGAGGGGCCGCCTGAAAATTAGATGCAGGAACGAGAACAAAGAGACTGCAAGGTCCACACACAAAGAGCTGTGAAGTGTGATAGAGGAGAATGACATCATTCTTTCAGGAGAAAGTTGCAGCCCTAGGAGCCGTGCAGCTCTGCCTTGCCCTCAGTGTTTTCTGTGTTTGACTGTATATTTACGTGCAGATGTCCGTCAGTCTGTCAGTCGGTCTACGACTGATCTGTTTAAATCAGCATGTGTTTGAGACTCTACAACCAGACTTTTCTTTTTTCAGCATTTCCACATTAACATATCTAAAATTTAATTTGTTAAATATTTTTGGAGTTGCGACCTTAAATTATCCAAAATGTAATCACTAATGTACAGACTGTGTTCTGACCCAGGTATGCTTGTTAATTAGATTCCATGCAGGATTATTTTTAAAACTACTGAGCAGATTTCCATAAAATTTAGTTGGTTATTGGGACAGAAACATTCAATTTTGGTGCAAATCCCAATAAACGAGCAAATCATGATACATTTTCCTCCTTTCTCAGACATTTTCATTTATTTATTAAGATCATCTTGCTGAAAATTTGGACGAAAAGAAGAAAAATTCAGAATTTTTTTACTTATCAATTTGAGTTCAATTATACCATTATTCAATTCACTGCTATTCAATAAAAACAAACGTGTTTATCCCGCAAGGAGCATCTACACCTCGATTTGCAATCATAGTTAGAAGTTTGAGCACAGTCACACACCTGAGGCAACCTCACCTGGGTGTGTCAACACCAGGAGCCTCACCATGGCATTGGGACAGAATCAGAGAGAACTTAAAAAATCATTTAATAACTTATTTATTAGGATGTATATTGCTGCTCACGGGGCCATAATCCACCGTGAAAAACTTAGGGTTTTAAAATATGGTGAAAGTCTTGTCTATGAGAGTCAATCAATGATCCGATACGGTCCAGGATTCAAAATGCATGAGTTGACCCGCACCAAGAGATTTGTGATCGATGGCACCTCAATAAAATATGTTTTCATTATTTTCAGTGCCGATTCATCTCCTGTCTACAAAATGCCAGCAAATAACGTACAGAGTGTCAGCACAGTTTCCTTGAGCCCACAATTACATCATGTCCAACAAATGGTCCAAATAAATTCACTATGACATAAAACAGAAAAAAATCAGGAAATATTTATGTTTGCTGGAGGCAGCAATTTTTTAGGATTCAGACAATCTTTTGTTTGTTCGTAAAATTCATTTATTTTTAATTGTTGTTGCTGTTGTTTCTGATAAGCCAACTGATATGAATCCACTTCTCCCTTCAGCTCTCAGATCCATGTTGTGCAGGAGTGTTTGCCATTTCTTCCTCTATTTGCCTGAGACTCGGAACTCTACCACCTGTGCCTGCCTTCCCTCAACAACATGGCCGCCTGGCAGGATGGCCATAATAACATGTAACCACGGTGATGGCGGCATAGAAATGAACAAGAGATGTAGATGGGGAGAAGCGGCGAGTGAAAGGGGCGACCTGCTGAGCCTGCTGACACCATATCACTCAGACACAAAGGTGACTCCTGGAGGTGGTGATGGCCAGGGAAGATCAGGCCGGAGCAGAGAGAAATCCCATCCTTTGTCTGTCGCATTTTCTGCCTGTTTGCTCGCCTCCTCTGTCGTCTTATCTAGCCATCCTCCCCCTAACTACCAGTGACCTCTTTCTTTCATAAACTCTTTTGTGGCCTTGCCCCATTCTCATTTCCTATTCACTGCTTTTTGTCTGGCAGGCATCTACTCAGAAATGATGGCTCGTCTTTCCTCCCTTATCCCGAACCAGGACTGCACCTTTTCCACCTTCAAGCATGGTCGGCTTCTCTTTCCAACCCTCTCGTTCCTTCTCTCCATTTCTATGAAAAGGGTTGCTGTTGCTGTCGATCACTGACTGTAATGTGTGAATGACATAAATGTGCATACGCTCCTGTGAAGACGGCGCACAATCATTGAACCCTCGTGTCTACCCTCACTTCCTCTGGGGCTGTGCTCATACATACATTTCACATCTGCAGTTTTATTTAGACCAAACCTCTGTTAGATACATTGTTACCATGACTACAGCCAGTGAGGACCAATGACACAATGACAGTGGCCATGGCAACTCAAGGATCGGTAGTGGGTAATATGATAATTCGTGGATGAGGCATCTGACACATCATGGGAACATGAATATGCTCAAAGTGCTGGAAAACCGTCCCATTGACGATAATCCACAAGCTTTTGCACGGACAACATGGATCCTAGCTGCAGAAAAGACTTCTAAACCAAGGGTGACAACAACTAACAGCAGTCTGCAGTGGTGTAATGCATCACGTCTAGCATAAAGACACGCGATTAATATAATAATTATTAATATATCATGTGTGGCAGTGGTTCCCTATTTTGGTTTTGTGACCTAGCAGGTCAACAACACTTGACAAGTGCTGTCAGAAGTGACATTTCTCAGATGGTGGTGATGACAATCCACTTCACGTCACAGGAAGGCACGGTAACGGAATCCAGCACCACTATTTTACAAGCAGCGTCCTGTCAATAAATCACCTCCGCCAAGGTCTGCTTTAATTCAATCCAGAGTCATTGAATTTTATCGGTATGTACTGTAGCTTTCTGCAATGTCATCTGTCACAAACTATCCAATAAAAGCCTGGGGCCTTGACCTTATGTAGCGAAGAAATACTCGGGCAGAGCCCCTCGCCAGCATCCCCACTATTGTGTGTACAGTGGCTTCAAACAAAGCAAAGTAAGTATCTAATAAAAGAGACGCAAGGACCCAAAATCTTTTTAGAAATAAAACCGTCAAAACAAATAATGTGATCCCGGTTTACTTGCCCAAAGGTTCGTCAACAGTAGTGACAGACTGATCAATATAGATATGTTTTTCCCAGTTTGGTGAACAGAAGAACTAAACTTGACAAACCTAATTGAGCTCAACCATATTATTCAGCTTTGTGACGGGATGCATCATTCGGTTTGGTTTTTTTCTACTGGTATTGATTATATGTTGATTAATGAATCAATTAAAACCTGTTCTGGTCATCGGTTATACAAGCCTCGCCTGATTTACGTACATACCCAAAAATAAACTTGAAATAGGTCCAGAACTATCAGGTGAATTTGCATTAAAATTGGTGTCTGGTGACAGGTAAGACCTAAAATAATTTATTTTCAGTGTCGGTGACATTGTACCTTTAATCTGTGATTAAACCCCAAAAAATATATATATTTCCATCCAGGCCTGATTTTTGGATAAAAAAATTCTTAACAGTCTTATTCCTTTACAGAAACACCAGGAAACAAAACTACCAATGAATTTGCTCAGAAAGTCATTGATGCGCCGAACACACACCAAGCCTGAGCAACCATGGCTAAAAACATCTCACTAGCAAACCAGAATACACAAAGCTTGCCATTTGTAAAACCAGTAAGGAGAAACTAAGCTGTGGAGGAACAACCCCGAAAACGTTCGGCACAACAAACTCAATGACACACTTCAAAATTGAATCACCCCGACCAACATATCAAGTTTCTACAAGCTTACGTTAGCAGTGCGGCTAAAGCTGGGGACAGGGCAGAAACCACGAGCCCGCTGTATGTGTGTATGTATGCTGTCAATTATGGTTTTAGAACGTAAGGGCAAAAGAAGCTGCGGCAGAAAAAGCCCTAAAAGATTCGGCACACAGAACTTAACAGACTTAATCCCACACTTCAAATGTAATCATCCTGAGGAACATAGCAAGTTTATGTAAGCTAGCAGGAGCTAACAGAAGAGCGGCAGATTGGCTTAAGCTTTCAAGACTGCAGAGCCAGCCGCGAACCTGCTGAATGTATGTATGTATGTACGTACGTACGTACATGTATATGTATGAATGTATGAATGTATGCTAGTTTGAAACATTCAAGTAAAGAAATGGGAATCAGCCAAAATCGGTATTGTTGGGTCAGACTTTAGAAAAATCGGTGATGGGTGATCGGTCAAGAGAATTGCAATCGGTGCACCTCTACGAAATACGTTTTTATTCTAGACAGCGTTTGTGGATTTGACCCTCCATTTGGCACAGGCGTACTGCCAATGTACCCAAAATTTTTCAAAAATGGGATATTGACCCTAGAGAGGGATTTTGATTGCAAAATACCACCTATGTCCGCCAGAGAAGGCTATATGCACACACTCCAACCTTTTACTGTGACATAAACCCAGTGTTTTGTTGGAATCTAGCAATGTGCACAGTAGAGAAATTACAAAAAAGAGGTAGGAGCTTTATTATGAGCCAGTCAATAAGAATAAATTAAGCTGATTATTCAGTGGTGATACACAATTAAGAACACCCTCTACCTCTCATTTCTCATTTACATAAATAAACTAGGCCTACACTATTGTCTTCAACAGCAAGGGTCGAAGACAATCCCAAAAAAGCCCCAAAAAACAAAGTTGAGTTCTTTTCATAAAAAAAAAAAAAAAAAAAAGGTCAAATATGAACTATCAGAGTAAAACAAGATATGCCCAAAATAGATCTCCTTGGGTTGAATCGTATGAACCAAATTTTTACTAAATCAGAATAACGGTTAGGAGGTTATGTCCCAAACATTGTGGTTTAAGGAACGAAGCTCGCCTAGTGAGTAAAATATGAACAATTAGAGTAAAATACGTTGTAAAGAAGTTAGAGCTCCTCGAGTCAATTCACATGCACCAAATTTGGACCAAAAGAGACCAACAGGTGAGAGATTACCGCCTGAAAAATCTTTGAGATAAAGTTCCCCCTAGTGTTGGAAATTCACCTTTACCAAAATTTTTCCTTGCACTGAAGTCTATGTGGGTATAAAATTTGAACACGACCAGAACAATAGTTTTTGAGTTATCAAATTAACATGAAGGATTTGCGGCGGCTATAATAAAAAACAATAATAAGAACAGTGCATCTGTCAACACCCACACAGCTTACGTACATGCTTAATGTTGGCTCTAATACATCCACAAGATGGCAGTGAAGAGCCAAATGTTTTGACCACAACAAGAATGGGGACAGTAGAGGAGGTTGTAATTCATTCATTCATTATCTACCGCTTCACGGGGGAGCTAGAGCCTATCCCAGCTGACATCGGGCGAGAGGGAGGTTGTGACAATAAATAATAAACCTAGTAAATAAACAACTTACTCACTAATGGTATGGGAAACCATTAAATACATTGTGACACATGGTCCCACGTATTTTTCCACTTCTCCACTTCACTTTTATATAACAATAACAATGCAACCTTAATTTATTACATACCGTTATACAAAGTATAGCATTGTTGACGGAGCAATGGGCAGCACTGAGAATCAACTGGACAGTAGAGTGGGGTTCAGGGTCCCCTCTGACAGGTAGACTTCAAAGGCTGGCATTTAACCACCAATCTTTGTATTAGAGGACAACCATCCTACCCACTGAGTTACATTCGCCATAAACATCATGAGGGTTGGCCAGGAATAGAACCTGGGTCAATATCTTGGAAGGAAGCGATGCTAACCACCAGACAAACAGACGTTTGGTTCAGTCCAAGACAAACAGACGCTTGGTTCAGTCCATATTCCATATTATTCTCTAACATTCCGCTAAATGAGCCATAATAAATAAAAAACTGAGACCCCCATAATTTATGTTTTTTATGGTTACTTTGGTCCGTATTCTTTCTTTATAGCCGCTTATCCTGTTCAGGTTCTTTATTAACTGCCTAGTTTCCAAGAGTGAGATTTTTACTGTTCACTCTTGGTCAATCTCTACTCTCCATAATTGCCTGTTTTGTACGGCTGACACTAATATCTGACGATGTTACGTTCTTTGTTAATTTAAACAAAAGGGAATTCATGACCTGTAGTTTATTCCCACCAGTGGATAAGAAACATGTTCACAGACACCTGGGTGGACAGAAAGGATGGATGGTCTAATACTCCTCAGCTATAAAATCCGGATCAAACTGAGAAGTCGGAAAGTCCAGACCACACAACATAGAAGTGAAAGCACCACAAGTAATTGGTGATAAATGCTTAAAAAATACCTACTAATTATGTTAATGAAAAGGAAAGAAATTCCTGGAATCCATTTATTTTCCAAATCCATCAAGGAGTTTTTGTCAATCCTGCAAACAGACGCCGACTCCTTGCAGAGGTAACGATCTGCCGGATCAAGACTATACAAGAGAAATGCATAAATCTAATATCATATCATATCGTGACTTATCTGTCCAAAAATGATTGTGCCTCCCTAGTCCAATCACCCGACTTCAGTGTTGAGTGAGCAAACCCCTGCAGCTTGTTTCCAAAAGGATATAGATAACCTCAAACCAGAGGAGCAGACACATCCGTAACTCATGGTAATCGATTCGACATGATTTACAAAGATGTAAACAAGAAAAAAGCCTAATTGTGCACAGAGATGCTGGGCTGGGATATGGTATTAAGTTGGCAGTGTCAGTCGTTCGAAAAATAATGCATCTGCGCCAAATGCTTTTAATGACCGGACTTCAGAGGCAGTCATGATTGTTACAACTAAGAGACAACTCCCTCATTATTTGAAGTCAACAAAAGCCTGCAGGCCGTTAAATTACATCCAGAGGGGGGGACAGTGAGAGCTAGGGTACTTCGCTAAGCCATTAAGTTGGAAGGCCGACCCTAATATTGTTATCGTAAAGCAAAGATGGATGGAAGCTCTCTCTCTCTCTTTCTCTCTCTCGTCCCCACAGCGGAGAAGAAACTGGGAGAGTGGCGAAGTGAAGTGACATCATCAGCGTCAGCCACATTCCTGCGGAGGGAGGAGAGCTGGAGGAGCAGTGGGGAATAGCAGGAGGAGGAGAATGTCCCAAAACTTTTGAGGTTACAGGACTGACATCCTCCCACCCCCATCTCCCAAGACACGCACACACATACACACATACACACATACACACATACACACGCACACAGATACACACATACACACGCACACACATACATACATACACACAAACACATATTCTCCGTCCCTCTACTTGTATGTGCACATTTTCCAGTGAACACTAGTGCATATGTGTGTGTTAAAGTACACGGGCTCCTCTTCCTCATCATGCGCTCCGTTTTAATTCATGTCCTTCTCCTCCTGCCCCCTCCCCCCCAACTCATACAAACCCTCCCCTCCTCTTTTTCTCTCTCCACCGACCAAAGGAATGCAAGAACCACATCTGGAACTTATTAGAGAGCAGCAGACAGAGAGGGGTAGATGGAAAGAGAAGGCGACGTAATGGTGTGGGGGGTGGACGAAGTCAAAAGGAGTCGGATTTAAAAAGTCCAGGAGGCAACAGAAAGAAAGACTGAGGAAAAAGATGATGAAGAAAAAGAAAAATGCACAGCAAGCAGTTAATGTCAATTGTGGCATATGTAGGCTTTGAACGGGTCGTAACCATATTCTGTCTGAACGAGCAGCTTCACTGTCCCCAATGAGGAAGCAGTCGAGCCAGAGTAATATCCCCTTTCTCTCTGCCACTGGCCTCCCAACTACCTCCTCTGTCCTCGTCCCTCTCTCCTGGCTTCCCTTTTCTTTTCATCCAGCACTGCATTACTGTGTCTCCCCCCCACCCCCCCAGTCTCTCCACCTCTAACACAAACAAAAAAGTCTAATCACTCTCAATCAGGCCTCACCCACCTGCTGGCAAGAATGCCCCTCTTGTCCCCCTCCTTCTGCCCCAAACAACTCCTCTGTAATCCACCCCACCCCCTCTCCATCACCCCAAATTGGTCCTTGCTGCAGAATGTGGCCGTGCAGATTGAGAGGACAAGGCCAATACATTCAGTCAGATGTGAAGTGTCCCTCTCTTGCTCGGGGGGGGGGGCTGCATAAAGAAAACATTTTCAAGAGAATGTTTTATCGCTCCGTCCTCTTAGAAATGCCCCCAGTCAAACACAATCGCATTATGAGCGAATTTCCAGGTGGCTGTTGAGGACAATCAACGTTAGGTCGAACCTAAGTTTGAGTTTAATCAGGAATTAGATTTGTCAGAAACCTATTAGCTTTTTACTGAATCATCGAAACACACTCAAGCGAGGGGCTTCCGAAAGAAAAAAGACACACAAAGAAAACATTACAGGACACTGTCCAGAAGAATGCCGTTAAACAAACACATCAACTGAGAGGAGCAATCAGCGTGACACGGACACAGACAAACACCCGTCGGGATGGAAATGCCAAGAATTTGTTGATTGAGTCAGACGCAGCGGGAAACAACAGACGTGGGTGTACACTATCACACCATGGGCTCCATTCCCTCCCTGACGCTACAACTGGTTGAGGGATTCCATTCAGTGGCTGACTTGGCCGTACTTTGGTAAAAGCCTTCCATTCAGATCATGAAAAACCACGACACGATTTCAAAATTGAATCGCTTGACGTCCTACAGCCATATCTCACTCACCGGGATTCAAATTAAAAAACCAGACCTCTGCCCCGTTACACGTGTCACTCCAGCTTTACACCCATCGGCAGTCTACCATAGCACTCTAAAGGCTTCATTTGCCTTGGTAGCACAGTAGAATGCCTTCATAAAGATTCACAGCTTGTAAATGGCCCACAAGGAGTAATCCAAAATATCCTCATTACAAGTTTGAGTTTCTGTCTATGGCACTTTTTTCTTCGTCAACCATGAAGCTGCATCACACAAACATCAGGGGCTCAAACTGGATCGCAAATTGGTTGGGCCAATTAACCCATCCCTCCAGCTTCTGTGACTACTTATCCTGTTCAGTGTCACGGGGGGTATGGAGCCTCTCCCATCTGACATTGGGAAAGAGACAGGGGTATACCCCTGACAACACATCGACACAAACAATCATTCACCATCAAAATCAGGCATTCGGGAAATTTAGAGTCACTTATTCGTCTAGAATTCATTTCTATCGGCTGTGGGAAGAAGCCAGAACCAACGTGGGAAGAACAAAGTCCACACAGAAGGGGCAGAGGTGGATTGGAACGCAGAACCTAAACTGTATTTTTGATGTGCTGGGCAGTATTTGTTCATGGACTCTTTATGGCCATCTAGTGGTTGTGTGATCACTGTGTGTCATTATCGCACTAATTCTCATGATGTTTCTGTGTTTACAGTAGTAATAGTAATTTACCTCTTATTGTTTTTATAGTTTTTTGTGATTTTGTATTTATGTGTGTTTTTTATGTTAGGACCCCCTTGAAAGCGAGATGATTCATCTCAAGGGATTTACCCTCATGTATAAACTTATACAACAACCACCTTCTTGCTTTGAGGTACTACCCGGCTTGGCCAATCCATTAGCGCCCAGAGGAAGTCAACCGCTAAACAGGGATGGCTGCCTTTGAAGGAACATAATTGTTCAAAAAAGATTATAATCCCTGACATATTTTACAGTTTGTCTGGTTAGTTCCAGATTCATTCATAACGTATAATGAGTTATGAGTTTTAGTATGATAACTTTGCACAGTCACCTCAGGACTTTGTGGTTGATTAGACCTAAAGCTCCAATAGGGTCAGCGCAGTCTTCCTCCAGGATCAGTTGAACCAGCGGCCATGCTTCATGGAAGCGAGATGAAGAATCTGAAATGCATTCAGGCTGGGCCTCTTGGTGACTCAATCAAGAGAAAATAGACAATTGCTTACGATACAGATATCATGTCAATTTGTCAATTTGGAAAGACGAAGAAGAATGTTAGTATTTATGAATTCAAACCAGAGCTTTTGGGATAATTATCCTGTGAATTCTAAGTAAATTAGATGATTATTTCTTAAATTCAGGAAGAATTGGATTATCCTTACATACTCAAAAATACAAAGAAAGATCCATTCTGGCCCGAATGTCTTAACTGTTGGGCCTTGGTCGCTGTCTGCTCTATATTGTGTGCCTGTCTAGCCAAGAAATGTGTTGCTTTTCTCAAAAATACATACAATTAATGGTGATATAGATATTGAACAAGCCACCTGCTTCTTCTCCATTCTCAAAAATAACATTATTACATTGGTCAATTTCTAAAAAAGTGTGTTTCTCTTTTCAAATCCTTTTGTAACTAACTTTACGTTTTTACATACCTGCACAAGTTTAATGACATCTGGTTAAGTGAAATGATCTCAGGCAAACTACTTTTTTCTTTTATTTCTTGTTGGAACCGAAAACACAACATTTGCTGTGTTATTTCTCCCCAAACGAAAGGAAAAAATAATTAATTTACCACCAATGTCTAGAGTCCCTGCTTATGTATTATTGAGAGTGTGAGAAAAACTTGAATTGATTTAGATGCTAATGTCACAGATTATTATTGGCGAGGCTCAATGAGGTTTAGTTCGCCACATGAGGCTCCATTTATTTGAACTATTACAGCCCAATTTGAGCCATTAACGTCGAAGAAACGCTGCTTTCCTGAAACCCTTCTTTCTGGGGGGAAAAGTCCCGCTGTAAGTCTCTGCCTCCTCCAGACATCTGATGATTTTCTCTGCTGAGATCTGTCTGTGGTCTATGATTCACAAGTGATTCAGATTCAGGGCAGGAGCATGCGGTGTGGGTAGCCTGTGACCTCAGCGCACATAATGGGACGGAGGCTGACAAATCGTACACCTGCAATGGAGCCTTTGTCTCAGTCAGCATTTGAGCCTACCGTCTCTGCAGGTCCAAACCCAAGGCCTCCTGCACGTGACACACTTTAAGGGGTGTATTGATGATTGATTATGCAGTAACACTTAACGACGGGGTCAAAGGGGACGCGTGTTTGCGACTGATTACCAAGATGTTACACCGAAACAACTGATTTTTCACCCTAACTAATTATATTAGTCATGACATGTTAAAAGCTGGCTTGTTTTCTTAATTTAAACCAGTTATTGAATCCTAAATATGTATTTGAATGGATTTTAAAATACACTGCTCTTGTTTATAATAAGTAAGTTTCTCTCTATTAAAAGTCATTTCCACAGAAAGTCCCGCCTAAACGCAGACATGCAGCAACTTTGTACTGGATAAAAGCTTGTCGCCTCAAAGAAAAGGTTCTGGGTCTGAGTTTGCAGGTTCTCCCTGTGTTTGCATGGGTTCTCTTACCAGGTCCCACCACTTTCTCCCCACCAGGGATGGATGGAGAATCCAGATTGATTTACTTGAGTAACAGCACTCACAATGACACCTCGAAAAAACTCCACTACAACCAAAAGTTGTGCTTTTAATACCTTATTAAAATGATCAGCAAAAAATCAGAGGGATCATCTGTAGGTCAGTACCCTGGTGGCTAACAGTATCAATTATCCTATTTGTCCACCCAAGCCTCGACCGATCCGGTTTGGAATCAGTTTCAGTTTGGAATAAGTTTCGTACTTAACACAAGTTTTGTGCTTACGTGAAAATTTGAGGTAGTTTCAATATCTGTAGAACGTTTTGGTATTTTCCTGCTGTGTCAATGTATACAGAAGATCTGTGTCGCCGCTGTAGATGTGACAGGTTCGAGTAATCTGATTACTTTATGCTGAAGAGTAGTTTCATCTATGAGATCCTCAAAGCCGTGAGAACCACGTGTGTCTGAAAAGTAATATTTCAATAGAATAGAAGAAAGTTTTGAAATCTTTTGTTTGAAAAACATTGAACATCAGAGAAGAATAACATCAAATAGAAACACTCAAGTAAAGAACCTCAAATTTGTACTTCAGTACTTTTGGTGGAGTAAATACACTCAGTTCCTAACCGCCACTGCTTCCCAAAATCCAGCAATATGGGTGAACTGGTGCATCCAAATGGAGGCAGCCCTATAAATCTAGTTTAAAATGAACCAAAAAATAATAAATGAATTCAACTTTGATGTATATTTTTTAAACTCAAGTTTAAAAAATTTATATTGTATTTTTTTAACTCAATTATTTTTTTTTTAACTCAAAACATGAGATTTGATCCAAATGTAAAGTGCATTATAAATTAAATGTATTATTATTATTATTATTACATCAATTTATTTCATGCAATCACTTGTCGTGATAGAATGAAGTACGTTAAACAAAAGTGTACACACTGAAACAATGGGATACTAAATCAACCCCTCCAGCCACGTCATTATGGACAAACTGCATAAATTAAATAATCCAGGTTGCTTCTGCATCATTAAATCTATCTTAATAACTTCTAAACCTTTCTTGCTTTAATGAGCTGTTCCACTAACAACCATCCAATCATTAGCACTTGTAGGCAATTACATGTGTGGAAATTGAAGGCCGTGAAATACTGTTTTGCTTTTCTTTAATGAAGAGATAGGAGTCTGGGTGCTCTTAAGCACTCCCAAAGCTAACGTGCAGATGATCTCCTTCGAGGCAACGTTCATCTCGGAGCTCCGCCGTGGGATTATGTTTTCAAATCCAATATCCAAAACCCACAGTGCAACATTTGAGACCTTACATTTATTGCATCATTCTAAATCTTGCGAAACAAAATGCAAGCCCTACTAATCGTGTCTGTGTGGAAAGCCCTGGAGAGCAAATGTGTTTGTGTTGAAGAGCCCAACATGGAGTAGTAATGGATTACAAACAACCGGCAGACAATGGGACAAATGGGTTCACAACATGTTAGTAGTCCGTCGTGAGTGAATGCTGTAAGGGTTAGGGAGCTAGTCTCGAGGACTGGATGGTTTATCAGCACAAAGACATTGGGGGTCTTTGTATATTTTTGTTGCACTAATTGCCAGATTGACTCATAAAGTGTCTTGACTGACGACGAATAAGGAATTCAAGAGTGTGTGAATGCCTTTGCGCACCTTCAGTAACACACATGGGTGGATGCTGAGCCCGGCTGAGTGATACAAAGCCTGGCAGACACAGTGACATCATCGCTTTCCATACCTTCCCTTCCCCAACTCCCTCCACCCACACACCCACCTTAGATGATGTAGTGGTCAGCACCCACAGCTGTGCAGCCTCCAAGTCAACCAAGGTAGGGAGTAGGAAAAAGGGGGTTGGCTTTTGTAGTGTGTGGCCACAAATGTGCCTCGATCAAACAGGTAGATAGAACAACTATCGTCCAGCACCTTCAGCCTCTTGTTTCCCAGCAACCACAGCTGTGATTGTCATGAGCCAGTAAGAGTGACCCACAGGTATAGATGGAGGGGGAGCAGAGGCTGGGGGCTCATTGTGCAGAAAGAGAGGCACCGAGAGGGTGAAACGGCACCCAGGTAGGACAGGAGCAGCAGAGTGAGTGGATGAGACAAAGGAGAGACGCTACAGGGGCTGCTAAGAGTGATCTCATGGATTCAGATGCGATAGGAGCGCGGAGCTGCTGCCGGCATGTAGAGCAGAGCAGCACAATCACTGTCATTCACGTCACGTCCTCAGCGCCTCACTACGAGCCGTCGGAATAACGGGATAACGGCTACGTCATACGGGAAAGGTCATTTATGCAGGTGGGCGTGCATGCACCAGAAACGTCCAAGGTGGACGCACGCACGCGCGTATTCGTGCAGACAATGGTCATAAAGCAGCGAGGTGATCCATTGCTGCGGTGCGGACATGCTGTCACACACGAGCACACGTGCGAGCGCGCGCGCGCACATACGACTAAGGTGATCCATGACTGCGGTTCATATGGGAACGCTATGAAATCACGTTACACGCCTCTCCCTTTCCTCCCCGCTCCTCCTCACCCTACACGCAGAGCGACAGGGATGTGTCTGTTACAAACCTCCGGCACATTTTTACATTCAAACAGTATTTTCCCTGTGTTATGAGCGGAAAAAAGAGAGGTCTTACCAGTTTGAAAACTCAAAACCAAACTCAGGAGCAGCAGCAACCTCTGCATGGTTCAGCCGACCAGTAAGTCCGTTATTGGCTCAGACCTCCGTGAGGACAGCATCAAAAAGCGGGACTCTACCGACTTCAACGATAACGATTCCGCAAAAAATAACCCTCCAACGGTTTCCTCCTCACTTGTCCCCTCACTCGGATTGGTCCTGTTCAGCTTTTACACCATTCCACAGCGTTTTTCTCCTCTCGTCTCCTCTCTGTCCTCGTCTCTCTCTTGCGAAAGTCCGTTTTCTCCACTGAGCCCCTGAGCTGTGCGCGAGCAGAACCACACCGGAAACGCGCGGGCTGATCCTCCAAAATAAAATACACGTACAGGAAGATGGAAGAGAGCACTTGCATTAATGGTGAAGTGTGTAAAATATACGGGTTATTTCTTGATGACGTCTCCATAATTTATTTGATCAGCTTTTTAATCTAAGTTTATAAAAAGTCTCTTATATCTACAGAGGCTCGGGTACGGAGGCAGTAGAAGAGAACACTACACTACAGTAGCCCAGAAGGGACAAACCAAACACTGGCTCCAATGAAGGCTTTTAATGGGCAGAGGCAGAGGACAGACTACGAGGAAACATTTCACCTCTGAAAACCAACATGGAAAAAGATGATGAATGCATTATGGCTGGATGACTGTTTCGTATTTGGACAAACATAAAATCAAACTTATTATTCTACACAAGAAAATCAAAGGAGGGTGAAACCTCACCATCATAGGAGACATGATGCCACAACTCGTGAAAATGTTGAGAGGTAAATGTTGAGGTCCATGCAGCCCGGCTACGGGGATTGAACTCAAAAAAGGCAGCGTATCGTGGGTTGGGGGATTGGGTCAGAACCTACCTCTTCCAGGACCCATGGACCAAGTGCTCGCTGTGCCATCTCTCCTCCCTGGAGGAGCGATCTCTTTGGTACTGTAGGGCCTGCGATATTGTCCGTTGCCCCGCTGAGTTGAATTTCCCGGGTTGACAGGAAAAAAATTAGAACATGGGTTATCTTATCTTCTCCTCTTCATATCTTAGCCAAACTTTGGCCTATAGTTTTACAGAATAAAAAGCAAAATGTAACTTCTAAACTCAGCTATCTAAAGGAACCTTATGGTGTCACAGGATGCTGATTGCCATCTAATCTGCTTTATTATTAATCTGCTTTATTTTTTAAATTAGGTTATAAAAATGTGGAATTAGTTCCTTGCCATGCAGTGGGCAGCTCTTCCCTTTGTGTATTATATATATATATATTATATATTGTTATTGTATGTGTGTGTTCTTGGTCCATAAAAAAGGGCAAATAAAAAGAACTAAATCCAGAACTTGTAAACAAAAAGACGTCACAAAGTTTACAGCCAGACAAATGACCTGACAAAGAAAAATCACCGGAGTATTTAAAGTGTTACAAATACTCAGGGGAGCAAAACTAAAAGCCCAACACATTAAGTGTACGTAGAAAAGTTACACACTTACTTTGACAATGAACATAATCATTCCTCTCATCAAATCCAAAAGTATTTATATACCAAACAAAACGCAAACCAAACAAAATACAAATAATAAATACATTAAATAAGTCACAACCCCCTAAAGATGGTAGGCTCTTGGTACGCACTGATTGGTACTTCCTGTATGTAAATCTACTGCTTCTTAGGATCAGATGATTTCAGGTACACACCCAAGGATCTTCCAGCACCGGTACGACCAAAGGAAAGTTGATACATCTTCATTTAACACAAGTGGAAAATAGAAGTTAACTAAATGTTTGCACTACAAATAGAACTAATGTTCATTCAACAAATGTCAAATAATGTCCATGTCATATGAAATCAGAAACGATGTCATCATTTATGTTTTTGTGTGCAATGTGGATCTAAAATGTTTATTATTATTATTATTATTATTAATTCCAGAAAAAAGCTCTCAGAGAGCACAAACCTCGGCCAAGGGCCAGAACCGACGTTTGAACCTACTTTGTTTCTTCCTCTCTAATTCTCTTCATGTTTTTAGCACGGTGAACACTTGAAGAGCTTATATGTCATTTCCTGTTCCTCTCCAGTATGAAACATCAAAGGAAGAAGCCACAACAGTACCTAAGGTTTAGGAACAATTCATGTACATTCTCCATATTGCCAGCCTCTAAATCTACGGACAACATCAACAAACTCTCTGAGTATCTCTCAAATACTGTGATGCCGGATGTCTCTAGGACTTTCCACTTCGGCGTCTCTGTTCAGCACAGAGAGTCCTCAGCTCCACCCTCAAAGGATCCTCAAAGTAATCAAAGGAACAAAGGCCTCAGTATTGTACACAGTACACAGTAAACCGCCTCTGTAAAGGTTCACCTTTGTTCCAAATCTTCTCCAGATAATGAGTTTGGGCTAATTTGTCTCACTGTGGATCCGTCGAGTCCAAATTCCTTAGAAACCTTCCCACAAGTTCCCAGACTTATATTTCAATCTTATTCCTCATCTTATCTGGAATATCTTTTCGATTTTGGCATAGTGTACATATTGAAAATGGTCTTAGTGATGATGTGATTGAACAGTTATCAGGTCTGGGTGGGTCTAGTCCAGCGGGAACCAGTTCTTAATACAGTTTGGGAGGATTTTACTTGGGGCTAAATAGAATGTATATTATTATTATTATTATTATTTTAACGTCGTGTAAATACATTCTATGGTCTTTTAAGGTTCATTTGGATCTTGGATATCTTGGAGTGTAAAGATCGGTGTGAATAGAAACGGACATGGACAAGAAGTGACTTTCACATAACCTTGATCTCTCATTTTCTGGGTCATTGCAGAGAAACTCTAGATACACAGATATATTCTGATGACCTCTGAACTCTGTTTTACCCGGAGTAAACAGTTTTTGTTATTGTTTTTGTTTGAAAAAATAAAGCACTTTTTAAATAGCCGGTATCTCACTTCTTTTTTTTTTAGAAAATGTGTTTTTGGGTTTCCGGCAAACTACCAATTATTCAATTTTCATGTTGACATGATACTTATTTACAAAACCGACCTCTGCATTGACATAATCCTTTTTTTTTTATCTCAAACAACTGAAATGTTTTTGTTTGTTTTTTTAACATCGACCGGCTAACACATTATATATTAAAATTCCACATAACCAGACCGCGTCCACTTCTGATTTTGCATTTCTTGCAATCATTCTGACTTAACAAATAGGCAAGGCATTTATCTCTCTCGCTCTCTCTCTCTCACACTCTTTCTCTCTCTCTCCCTCTCTCTCTCTCACACTGTTCTGTCTCTCTCTCTCTCTCTCTCTCTTTCTCTCTCTCACACTCGTTCTCTCTCTCTCTCTCTCACACACTCGTTCTCTCTCTCTCTCACACTCTCTCTCTCTCTCTCTCTCACACTCGTTCTCTCTCACACTCTTTCTCTCTCTCTCTTTCCCTCTCTCTCTCTCTCACACTCGTTCTCTCTCTCTCACTCTCTCACACACTCGTTCTCTCTCTCTCCCTCTCACACTCGTTCTCTCTCGTTCTCTCTCTCTCCCTCTCACACTCGTTCTCTCTCACACTCGTTCTCTCTCTCGCTCTCTCTCTCTCTCTCTCACACTCGTTCTCTCTCACACTCTTTCTCTCTCTCTCTTTCCCTCTCTCTCTCTCACACTCGTTCTCTCTCTCTCACTCTCTCACACACTCTCTCTCTCTCTCTCTCTCACCCTCTCTCTCTCTCTCTCTCTCACTCTCTCTCTCTCTCTCTCTCTCTCTCTCTCTCTCACTCGTTCTCTCTCTCTCTCTCTCTCAGGCACTGCCCCCTTTTTCCTCTCCCTCTGGAACTTGCACACGCCTATAAAGTACACGATGGAGTAAAAAAAACAAGATTGTGTCAAAAGAAGACCCACTTCAAACTCACCTTGACATCCAAAATTCCCAAATATATAATATATATATTTATGAATGCAGATTAAACACTAAACGATACACATGCTTGAACAAATATCCCAGATTTATTACACATCAGTAGGTGAAGTCAGTGGTTTATCATACATATATACATATATATATACAATATTATTTCACAATAAGTTTTTAGGGTAGAAAATAGAAATATTTGGAATATTGGAGGAGATGCTGTGCTGGAAAACAAATAACAAATATTCACAAATGACATTACTTCATTGACTGATTACATTCAACTGTAAACTGTAAATGGTGTGTAATACTGTACTGCTCATTGTATCAAATCTGATCAGATCTTATCTAATCTTGTCTCTTAGTGCTAGGATGCTGGATAAAAAGCCTGCGTTCTCACTCCTGTCTCAAATATAGGCGACAGTAACATGGTGACATAGTTGCTGTCACAGCTCAGTGGGTTTGCAGGTTCCTGCAGGAGTCACAGCTGATGGCCACAGCTGATTTAAACTGATTCTGGAACGCCCCCTAGCGTTCATGACTCAGGAACAGTGACTCTAGCTCAACTTTTTATTTTTTATTTTCACTTATAGAGAAAATAATATATATATATTTATGGGAGCGTTTTGCATTCATTTAACCTTCAGATGCACAAAGTGAGTGGACCTTACACTCTTCTATTACCTGGTCAAAAAAATGACCTGTATAAGAATCAATGTGTTTCTGTGCAATTTTGTGTGTTTCTCAAACATATTTTCAAACATTTACCATGTTTTTCAGGTTTTGAACGTACTATATTTGAAAAATTACAAAATACACATGTATATATATTGTATATATATATATTGTATACATATATATTGTATATATATATATATATATTACCTTCATTTATATATATATATATATATATATATATATGGGTTGCATGTTCTACCCAGAAGGAAGAACATGCAACCCATAAAAGGCCCTCTAGGTTCGCCGGTGGATATGAAGCCAGAACCTTCGGACTGTGAGGCAACAAAGAAAAAGGAATAAATTAACAAAAAAAAAAACACAAAATCAGAGATAATTAAAAATTAAAAAAACGAACCCGACGTAAGACAGACACTCTGGATCATACATTGATACACAAAACTTTTTTTTTTAATATAGAATCCCTAATTTTCTCTTTAATGGTTATTTATCTAACATGCAGAAAAAAACAGAAGAAACTCTTGGAAGCAGCAGAATTCATAACATTGTTTTCTGTAACCTGCATTCTACAGTCCAAAAAATGTTTTTGCTGTATTTGCTTCATTCAATGATGTCACCAATTCCCAAAAAACTGTTTGCATTGGATGTCATTTAACAGTTTTATTAAGATGGAAAAATAACAGACCGATGTGCTACCAACATGACTTTTTGATAATTGCAGCATTATCTGTTTAAGATGGATTTGTGAGCACAAATAAATGTAACAAATTTCTAAACCTTTTGTTACATTTATTCTGTTTGCTTTGATTGGGTGATGGGTGATGATTGGATGTCAAATCAATCATAGTTTTAATTCCATGTTACACCTTTTAAAGTGGGTTGAGTTTAAATACACATATAATTAAACTGAATAAAGTACATTTGGTGAATTAAACATCTGACAGAGCTAACGTTTTTGAGTGAGCCTAAAGTAAGTAGAAAATAAATTTCCATTTATCAATTTAAGATTATATGTCCTGCTGAAATGAAGTCAATATAGTACAGAATAAAGAATTATAGTGAGCTCACAAGAGTAAAATGAATTCACAATTTTGGTCATTATTGGTTTAATTGAGTCTGTTGATCAATGCATGTATAGAGGAGGTAGGATGGAGAGGTCATTTAAATCACTCAACGGAAGCCAAATCAAATAGCATAATGATGCGCAGCCAAAATTGTTCACTCTGATGTCAAAAATAATCCACAGATCTGCTGTGCAGCACCCAGAGTGACCCATCTCTGCCGGGACTCGAACCCGGAGCCTCTGGATTAGAAGTCCAGCGCGCTATTCCATTGCGCCACAGAGACTGTGCCGGTGTTTTCTGGGCCCAAGATCGAATACATAGTTTATATCCCCCCGTATGGCCGCTCTCTGCATCCCTGCAGCATCAGGACCACTCTGAGCCGACATGTTGACACTTCCGCTTCCGGCCGCCAGAGGGCGGTGTTTACACGCGCAGGATAGGCAGACCATCTGCTGTGCGTAAATGTTTCGGACGTATAAAAGGATATGGAGAGTTGGAGCTTACAAAATAAAAGCCACCTTTACCGGAGAAAACGTTTTAGTACCCTCCTAAAATAATTACTTTACTTTGAAAGTATCTCAATAGGAAACGCGTTTGATTATCGCACACAGAGCTGAAGCGACGTACTGTCGGATTTACGTATTCACCCTTTCATGGCGTATTTCTCAGGGTTATTTGAGAACGAACACGAAATAAGACATCCAGCGCTACCAAATGTTCAGTCAACATGGACAACATTAATTTGGAACAGAGAATTAAAAGGCGTGCGTTCTTAGAATAGCAGCGGATGTTTGTTTTTGTATTTTAATTGCCGAACCATTGCTCTCAATGTGAAGGGATGCCTTTAAATGATAATTGAAAATAAACCATTTGTTTGTTATTTTGTGTTGCGTGGAAGAACACGAGTGGGATTACACCGAGATTGCATCAGATAGCTGGTGAATAAACCCCTTTTTCTTCAGGAGAGGAGAATTCTGTCATTTCAATCTCAGATCCAAAATTATGTCAAAAAATTCACGGTGGGAACAATATTTATCCTGATAGCATGTTTAGGACAGATTTTTGGTGGAATGATATTTTTTTTATATCATTCCACCATTTTGCACATATAAATAACCTGATTGGAATTATACAGAGATTGCATCAACAATACCATAATAATAATAATGATAATTTTAGAATTGCACACAACTACAATGTAACCTGTAAATTGTTCTTTAGTTATCGGTTAGATATAATTACCTGAAACACATTGTGTTACGTAAGCATTCATTTAAAGTAGGTTTTAGGTGAACTCATCATTTGTCTTCTGTATCTACCTGTGTAATCAGACACAGAAGATAAACCACAGTTCTAGATCTACACTGTTAGGAGGCAGAGAAGGCCTTAAACTCTGGTTTCTCCTTCCTGTATTATTCTTTTTCTTCTTTGATGCTAACCTGATGTTCACAATGTGGGTCCCTGATACAGTGGAATGAATAAAGAGCTGTCTTATCATCTTATCTTCTATTATCTTACCTTCATAATAATAGCGTTAAGACTACATTTACATGTACACAAAAGGAAGCAGATGCTCCTGGTACTCAACATTTTCTAATAAGAAGAAATTCTAAGATTTTGCAGCTTATTCCAATTATTTAATTTGAGCACGCAATTTTAAGCTCTGGAAACTTTGGAATTTTTATTATCTTCAATTTTATAATTATATGCGGAAAAAGACTGGGATATTATGAAACTATATATATATATATATATATATACTCACTAAGGGGAGCTTCTTCTTTTTTTTAAATAAAGAAAACTATAGACATAACTTTTATTAACATTTAATTTGAGGAGTACACGCAGCAGGATTTCCTGTACAACGCAGAGGATTGGGGACTTTATGGGGATATAGCCTTTGTTAAAAAGGATGACAGCATAAGTCTTGTTCTTAGAACCAGTTACACAATTTGCAAACATGTCCGTTTACTTTAAAAGTATGAGTTTGAAAGACACAGAGGAAAGCCAGTAAACTGTTCCAAGTCTTCATCACCCATTTCACTTGCAGCTTTCAGCGACCCCTCAGATTGTTTCTTGGTTGGTCCTCGCGCTCGGAGTTTAAACAGACACCAGACATGATACATTTTTGGTCCTATATAAGGCTCGATTGCAGATTATCCGACCGGAGCTTACTCTAAACTAGTCTTGGAACGCTTTGAACATCACAAACATTCCAACTGTAAACATATTTTATCTCTCGGGCTTTTCAAGTACCAGCCCAATGTTTCTTAGTGCGTGCTATTCAGGACTTCCTCTGGAGACAGTCATAAAATGTCAGTCTGAGTTTGCTTTACAAGCATCAGCCATTTATTTCTGGCCTTTTGGTTTAATTTATATCCTGTTTTGTGAAGTGCTTTGGTCAATGCTGTGTTGTATTGTTGTGTTGTTGTTATATAAGTGAATCGATTGGACTCATTTTGAGGTTTAAGTGAAGGTTTTATTTAATCAAGCCGAAACGTCGAACATCATTTTTAGTCAGATTAAACGCGATGGCAGGGAGTTAAATCGTTACAAAGCTGGATGAAGGACAAAAGGATGAGATCCATGAGGAAATTCGTTGCCTAGCGATGAAGTCATCCGCTACAGAGAACAGAAAAGTAAAGATACATAATGGATATTAAAAGTAGCAATGTCTAATGTTTAATGGAGTATAGTGTAATACAAACGCTCTAAGTGCTCTTTGAACTAATGTCGACTTTATAGTGACGAAGAGGAATGTGTTTTGCATGAGTCAAATATATCTCCCAGGCTTCTGGAGGCTGGCTTGATGTTGGAGGATAATGGACCGAGGTGATTGTGAACGAGGCTGATGGTTCTCGGAGAACCGATCAGCATGATTTTTGATTTGGATTTCCTGAGATGAAGAAAGCCTGAACCAACTGAATGTTGTTTTACCCGGTTAACTGGGTAAAACATCACCGGTCACCCTCTGGTAAGGGTGTGAATCACCGGTTCCATCACTTTCCGATATTATATCCATTCTTTGGACAATCATACGATATTTGCTAACATCAAGAAGTCTGCCACGATACGATTACGGTTGGATTCGATTCAGACGATATTATGTACCCGTTTTGACAGAACTGGTTGCATTTCAGCTTGAGAAAGAAAAATTATAAACCAGTCTTGACAGGTTTTGGGCCATTTTATGCTGAAATGTTAAAAACATTTCAGAAATAATATTAATAACAAAATGATAATAACAAACAGAACAAAGACCTGTGTTTGACTTTTGAGTGACACATTTCTCACAACATGTTTTTGTTTTCTTCTCAACATTTAGACTGAACCTGGAAGCCTTTATCTCTCATTTGAAGAACAGGTTTTCTGCCAAAGTAACTCAACTGCTCAGGGAGAACAGACTAAAAGGACAAAATTAAACTGGCTGTTCCCATTGGTCGATTGAACAAACCGATATACCGATATAGATCGATGAACCGTTACACCCCTACCTCAGGAGGGCTGTCTGTTCAGTGTTAAGCTCTAAAACCAGACTTAAACCAGACTTAATCTTTGATGATGATTGATGATGATGATGGCACATTTTTGAACCCGCCTGTCAATTTCCCCTTTGTTTGTTGTCATTATGCTATAAGCCGCATAATCACTTCCTGGTATGAGTTGATGAGTGGATTCTCGACTCTCAACTCAACGTTATTATTTCTTATTTATTCAGAAGCGTCTTTAATAAATCTGCCAGTCTCTTCAATGGTGCACCGATTCAAACTGTGAATCACGCCACGGTGAAACTAAACCCAAAGGCGTACTTGGGCGGTCTCCTAAATATCATGAGTAAACTACCCAAAATGAACCAAATACAGAACCTGCTTGCTGACGTGAACCTGGACTTCTTCTGTTTTACTGAGAGCTGGTATACTATAACTATGGAATACCATCCGACCTAACACACAATCCAGGATACACTTTGGGAAAGACGGGGAAACAGAGAGAGGGGGAAGAGTTCTGTACGTACATCAGATGAACAGAATTACAGCAGGACTGATATCTTGAATGCCCGGGTATTCTTTCACCCCAAATTCATTTTTAATCTCATAGCAAAGCCTGCATGGCCCCGCCCCCTCTCTATGTGATGAACTTGTGACCAGATCTCAGGATTCTGGTCCAGTCAATACCCGGGCCTCCCTGAACGGTGACCGCCGTATTCCAATGCGCAAAATCTCATTTGCACAAACAATCTTTCTCCGTTTTTGGTGCCAAACTTTGGAAGTGTTTACCCTCCGAGCTGAAAATGTAACACAACTTCAATGTTTGGACTTTTTTTAAGGTATTAAATTAAGGCTGAAGCAGAAACAACACTGATCTCACGCCTCAAACACATCTGAAGACTTCTGATAGAATTCAATTTTGCATTTGTATTGCATTGATAATTGTTTTTAGACTTTGAATGTCATCGTATTTTTTAACCTACTTTTTCTTTAATTATTTCTGAGGATAACTTTTAAAATAAACTTAACCAAACAAAAAAAAATGCGTTTTTCCCTAATAAGTAGCCTTTGGGTCTTTTTTTCACCGTACGTGTCAACCTCTTCATTTCAGCTGTATTAACTTATTTCAAGTTCTATAATAGTGATACTGTTCTACGACAAGGACTATCACATGGTCTAGTGGTACCTTTAAATAGTGGTATTTAAGCATTTAAAGACAAAATGGGTCTATAAATAGGATTTAAATAGCTATATTGAGTATTTGAGATATTTCAAGATTCCCTGACTAAACACACATCCTTATATAGCACTGAAGTGTGTGTTATAGATAATTTGACTACACATGACACACAAATACACACAAATGTAAAGTGCATTATAAATTAAATGTATTATTATTATTATTTGCAGTGCGCCCATGCAGCTCAATCAGTGGGATTGTGAAGGGCAGCTCTCCCACACATGCTTTACAATCTGTTCATGATGCAACATCCTCTGTTTTTAGACCCACGGTCTGAGTCAGTATCAACTCCCCAAAAAATCCTTTTAACAGGGAAAAAAAGGGAAGAAACCTCAGGAAGAGACGCAGAGGAGGGATCCCTCTTCCAGGACGGACAGTATTAATCAGATTATTATTTTTAGATGTTTTCATATAAAAGTAGTAATAAGATTACCCACGTGAAGGAAGTGCTTATAACTTTGTTTTTAATTCTTCTTCCCAGAGTTCTTTAGAACATTTTCCACCTTGCACAAAGCTATATATTAATGAATACATTGATTTATGTCACAGCCAAATGTTGAAGTATGTGCATATAGCGCCCTGTGTGGACATAAATCAACTTCATCTATTGCTGTGATTCATGGTTTTACTGTAACATAATCATTTCTCAGCCTTTTTCTCACGGAAACAGGTTCAATGTTACTTACACTGAAAATACATTATCTTAGGTCTTAACTGTCCATACACATTAATGTTAAGCAAGTACACTCGATAGCTGTGGAGCCATTTTACATTTATTTTGAGTTTATAATTTATGTGATTTGGGATTTTTACTGCAAAATGAAAAAGGAATTTACAAGTTTCTCGAGTTGATATGAATTTGGTTTAATGTGGAGGAAGATTCTTTACTTCAAATAAAGGGACTCAATTCTGCAGTTAAGCTGTGAAGCTGCCATTCTGCCGTATCAAAACTAGACAAACATGTGGGCAGGAATGTGGTAAAGATTTTTTTTCTCTCACTTGATTCTATTCCCAAACTCCCAAAGTGAAAAGACTATTTAAATGTTTTGATAAAAAAAAAAGAAAAAGAGAAGGTCTACTTGAACAACGTCACCCCTAAGGGATCCTGTCAAACAGTTACATTTGTGGTGGTACAGGTGCTTATGATACAGTCAGTTGTTTCCGTTGTAGGGATGTCTCAGGACAAAACTTTGGTGCTCTGGGATTCGATCAGTAGAGAGATTCTACAATTTTCTTCCTCTTCTGAGATGTAAAGCTTGTCAGGTGTGCCCTGAGAAAAACAAAAGACCAATCAGAAGTACGACATAGAGAGCAAAACATAACGTGACATTTCAAGAAAATAATCATTATATGACTCACAACCCGAAAAGATTCCAAAGAGATGGCGTATTGCATAAAACTTACTAAAAAAAATAGCGTATTAATTTTCTGGTAAAATGCATAAATCAACATCATTTTTTCACATTCTTGTGTTTCCCCTTGGTTTTTTTAATAATCAAAGTGGAAAAATATGTTCGCTTGATGTTTTCTTGGACAGTGAGACGATTGCTGGAAGAACGTTGAGAGTCACTCGATGAGCCCTACACTCTAGAAGCTACGTGAAACTGAAAGTCAAACACCACCGAGTCGTTTTCCTAGCATTGAAACTGGACCCTGCCTCCAATATTTCCCAAACATCAACGGGTTTCCAAGCAGGCAGAATCGCTGCTTGTCATATTTACACAGAGAAAGTTTGCCTATAATAACGGAGCTGTGGTTTTAAGCTATGTTGAATGCCTGCTGGGAGATAATGTTGATCACACGGACATGTAAGTGGGGAACAATATTCTTTCCATTCGGGGCGAAACAGAAAATAAATAGATTCATTTATTGACGGATATTAAATTCAAAGTTTTATTTTTGGAATGCCTAACTTGACATAGCTGAAATTTTTACATCATGGCATCTAAATATTTTTTGCATTTTAGTTCTCCTTCATGCTTCCAGAACAATATAGCTTCTTTGGATGTCTAATGTTGTGTGGACCTGTCGTCATCAACCCGAACTGAAGACGTGATGATGTTTCTTAAATTAGAAAAAGTCAAATTTGCAATCTGAAGAAGAGCAGAGGATGGAGGAGTAGGGGTGAAGAAGGTGCAGGAGTTTAAGTACTTTTGGTCAACTGTTCGGAGTAACGGCGAGTGTGGAAAAGACCTGAAGTAGTGAGAGCACGCAGAGTGGAGTGGGAGTTATCTGTGACAGATGAGAAGCAGCAGAAGTGAAGGGTGAAAGGTTTACAAGACGTAAGTGAGACCTGCTCTCATAATATATCATATTGATATTATATACTTGTATTTATTATCAATAGTAGTAGTGGTATTTATACATTTTACATCATATTATTATTTTTAATCTATATGTTATTGATTTTGCCCCACTCTTTTCTGAAGTCTTTCCTCATGTTATGTCTGGAGAAGGATCGGAAACCCCGTTTTTTCTGAAGGATGCAAGAAAGTCTGACCCGGTGAATTGGCCCTGACATTGTAATCAAATAATGCTCCTGCTGGATTTGAATGGTAAGATTTTTCTTCATCAGTTGTTAATAATTAGTAGTATTATACTTATTAGTAGTGATAGTAGTATTGTTTATTATACCATTATTGTTTTACTTTGTTTTGCCGTAGCTAAAGGGAGAGGATTGAATGGGATATTCTTTTCTTTTGTATTTATTTCTTCATCTAATACTCCTTCAAAAATAAATAAATAAATATCACTTCCTTAAATATCAGAATGGACTCTTTAGGAAATTCAAGTAGGCAGGACAGAAAGGACAAAACTCAAACATTAATGGTCAAAAAGCAGTTACCTTGTTGTTGTTATCAGAAATATCGCTGAGTAGGTCCAAAGGTTGAGGAATTTTGGGAATAATTTTGTCCTTATTCCTGTATGGGGAAATATAAATATTTAAGGTAAACAAGACTTATACTGTTGTCTTTGACAGCAAGGGTGTTTCCCCAAAGAGTCTGCCACCCCCTGTATTGTACAAGCAACCCCCCTGATTGAACTTCTCAAATTTAATGTGAACGTTGAAAGTTTACAGAACAGTGATTTTTGAAAAAAAGAAAAAATGCTCCCCCTTGTGTGTAAAATATGATTTATTAGAGTAAAATGTGATATGTACAAGATAGCTCTCCTCCAGTTGATTCATATGCATCAAATTTGGACTAAATCGTACGGTTGTAAAAAAAGTATTGCTCAAAAATGTTTGGAAATAAAGTTGGAGATAAAGCTCCCCATAGTGTAGTAAATATACAACCACCTTTCCTAAAATCAGTCCAGTTCTACCTTGCACTGAGGCTTATGAAAATATAAAATTTGAAAATGATCCATGAAACAGTTTTGGAGTTATCACATTAACGTGAAGGCTGTGTGGAGGACGCAGAAGCGACGACGATTACATGATGTCCTTGACTCTTCGGGGATATAACAAGAAGACAAATAAACTAAACTTTAAACTCCCACTCAGGACGCTCAGGAGCTTCTGCACCTGCACTATGAAGAGCATCCTGGGTGGGAGCATCATCCGCTGGATGGGGAACAGTACAAAACAGGACTATATGGCTTTTATTAGGGCGGTCCCCTCAGCTGAGAGAACCATCAAGACCACCCTCACTAACCTGCAGGGTTAACATTTATATTAATCACTGCAGAGCCAGAGCCAGAGCCATGCTTGATGAGACGCCTCCTCTGACACACACACACTTTATCATTTATACCTTCACTTGAGCGCCTAGACTTACCGTTAAACTGTTTTTTTGTCTTTATTCTTGCCCTATTGTCTGGGAGTCATTGTTGTGTTTCTCCCTTGTGATTGGCCGCAACAGGCACGTAATGCATTTCACTGCACATTGTACCGGTATGATTGTGTATGTGACAAATAGACTTGAAACTAAATAGAAAAAGCGCTAAAAACATATGGTCTGAACATACCTCGTCAAACACACATACATCAGGGCTGCTAGGCCAGCAAACATGAAAGGGATGATAAAGGTAGCATAAACCATGACATTCGGATCGGCATCTGCAGGAAAAATGAATGGCATCATGGTTATCTGAGAAGGTCTTGGCCAGCAACAGCCTGAACAAATAAACCCATAGCATTCACAGACACATTAATGTATTTTGGTGTCATTCAATAACTTCTTTATAGTATCTTTAGTATCCGCCGGGCAGTGAAATAAAGATAGGGAAATGACCATACCAAAATACTCCTCCTTGGTCCATGGCGTTCCATAGTCTACATTGTTCAACACTGCTTTAATAGCCATGCGGTACGGACAGTGGGAGATGCGGCCCAGCACAGTTGATGTTTTTCCAACTATGTCTAAAGACTGTGAGACAATGAAGTTGAACAATTGTTTCAGCACAAACAATGAACAGTTAAATATGATTGCATCAAATGGAAGCAAAGTATAACCATAACAATGTTGATAAGTCAGGATGAACTGAGAGCAGCTTTGAAAAGGATGAAGAACAAAAAGAAGGTTGGTCCAGTGGAGGTATGGAGGTGTCTAGGAGAGAGGGCAGTGGAGTTCTTAACAAGATAGTTCAACACTATCTTGGAGAGCGAGAGGATGCCTGAGGAATGGAGGAAAAGTGAACTGCTGCTGATTTTCAAGAACAATTGTGATGTGCAGAGCTGTAGCAGCTACAGAGGTATAAAGCTGATGAGCCAAATAATGAAGATCCGGGGAAGGAGCTAGGTTAAGAAAAGTGGTGACGATTTCTAAGCGAGAGTATGGTTTCATACCTAGAAAGAGCACAACAGATGTGATGTTTTCTTCTCTGTGAGTGCTGATGGAGAAGTTAAGAGAAGGTCAGAAGGAGTTGCATTGTTTCTTTGTGGATTTAGAGAAAGCGTACGACATAGTGGCGAGGGAGGAATTTATGGTATTATGTGAGGAAGTTAGGAGGGGCAGATATGTATGTAAGAGTGATACAGGATGTATATGAGGGCATGTTGTAGGAGTGACACATGGGTTCAAGGTGGAGGTGAGACTGCACCAAGGATTTCACCTTCTGGGCGATTGCTACGGCCGTATGCTTTGCCTGTGTTTTCTGTCCCTCCTTCCTATCAGGCGCCGCTCAGGTGTTCAGCATCATGATTGCTCAGGAGGTTCAACTGGCCCCGAGAAAGGTTTAAAAGTTCCTGTTCCAGTATCGGAGTGAGGGGCTCCTGGAGTGGGGATGCTGGTTGTGATGCGTTCAGCCTGGGATTTTTGGACTGTTGTTGATTTACTGTATTTTGGTAACCTTTGGGTAATTTGTGATTTGTTTGTTATTGCTAGTACGTCCCATGGATTTGGTGTTTACTGGTGTCTTTCTGTGGTTGTTTTGGGTCAGAGTTGGACTTTTGTTAGCCCCATAGAGCCATTTTAAGTTTGGAGCGTAACAGGGATGAAGGGGACAAATCTTTCCTGATTTAACGACGGAGGTGTCCAGGAGGAGAGGGCAGTTCAAAGATGTTAGGATGAAATGATATCAGGCAGGAATGAAACACGGTGGAATATATCCCGCAACACTCATCATGACTTTTAATGGAGAGACCAAATCTTTCCAGGATCATAGAACAGCAGAGAACTTCTGAAAAAAAACAATGAGGCAGTCACTTTCTGCTGGATAAAGATGGGAAAGAACCAGATGTCTAGTGATTGATCACCGACTGCACCTGAAGCCGGTGAACAGGTCACAGGTATGCGCAGAGGTTATGAACAGATTGAAAAGTAATTTGTACTTATTTGGTTTGAAGTTTATCTAAGAAACAGGAAAAGTGTGGCTCAGTAAAAGTCTAATTTCTGTTTCAATTTAATGCACGTTTGAAAGTATGAATTGTGATACTTAAATATAGTAACTATTTCGTTTTAAAGTGCTTGTTTTGAGAGTAACAGCAGAGCCAATTTTTTTTTGGGATAAAAGCCAGCTTATTTAGGAATCGGTACATGTGTTTTGAGTAGAAAACCTCTCACTATATGTCAGTGCCAGTAGGCTGCAGTGACCACCGCCTCATTGCCATTGTGGGAAAAATAAAAGTTCCTATGTCTGGTCCAAAGGTTATAATGAAGAGGTGATTTAAACGGTCTAGCCAGGACAGATATGTGGAACATGTTACCAACACAAACTGGTCAAATGTGTTTTTAGAAAAAGATCCAGAGGCTTTTTATAATATAATGACAATTATAGAAAATCCCGCGTCAGTGAAAACGGTCACAATAGTCAACACACCAAGGTTGGATAAGGAATTAAAAGAGTTAATGGTTGAAAGGGATGAAGTTAAATTAACAGAAATGTAATCTACTCTCAAAACAGATTGGAAAATGTACTGTAAACTAAGTTACTTTGTCACAAAGTTAAACAATGAAATACCTTGAATTATTTATGAAGAGGAAATGTGCAATCCATCTTATTTAGACATTGGAAGGGAATTTCTTACTCAATCTACCAGCATAGCGAATCATCTAAATAATCCTTTCATAACCAAGGTAGAGAGGCTACCAAGCATTCTGCAGTCAAAGAATTCAAATTTGTCTTTTATAGTAATAGAAGAATAGAATAGAAAAAAAGTCTATTTTATAATTTAAGGAAGTGAGTGTTGCTAAAGTTGAATTCATGTTAATAACTTGTAAAAATAAACCACCTGGGGTCGATGATCTTGATAGCAAGCTACTCAAGCCCGTAGCCTCATTAATTTCATTTCACTTTTGAACAGATTCGGTCTTATTTTACCAATATTATTTATTGGTGGATTTCCAACATGCCCTGGCTCAGATGGTAGATGATTGGTGGATGGAAACAGAGGAGAGGAAAACTATTGGAGTCATTATGCTGGATTTTCTGCTGCGTTTGATATAAATGATCATGAATTAAAATGGATTACATTAAAACATTATGGTTTTTCTCCACCATCATTATGGTGGATAAAAAGTTATTTAAGTGATGGAAGGCAAACAGTGTATATTAATGTCAGTTACTCAGAGGTGAAACATGGAGGGCTTCAAAGAAGTTGTTTTGGGCTTCCTCTGTTCAGTATTTTCTCCAATGATCTTCTTTTAATTATAGACTAAATGTTTCCCATTTTACTTATTAATTGCCTGAACATGTTTTTTCCTGGACAATTTATTACCTATTATAATTCCCAAAAGTTGGGTTTCTCATACCTGATTTATTTTCACATCATTCTCTTTGAGATCGAGTCCAGGATTTGAACATAAAGAGTAGATTGATCCATTTCTACAGCGGTTGTTCTGGACACATTCAGAATAAGTTTGTTGCAGTTAATCCTGTCTGTTGTTTCCGTTAAGTATATTGTGGAATCATCCTCATACATCGATATACTGGCCTTTTTTTGCAGCCTGGATACACATAAGTATTCAACAAGGCTTGGAGTGGGAAGCTGTTTTACTTTACCGAGATCCAAAACCAAATCAATCCGTCGTACAGTTTTATACAGCACAATGAGAAAAGGGAATTCACTCCCAAATAGTATGAAACATCAAATAATATATACATATAAGAGTATTACTTAGAGAGAAACTTCGGTAAGTATTAAGTATTGTTTGGTGTGCTAGAGTGTCATGGCCATTTCTGGATTTAATGGTAATATTCTTTGGAGGAATAGTATGAATTTCAGTTGGAGGTGATTTATTGAGTTTATTTTATTTAAATGTGTCATTTCTGACATTTCATAAGCACTGACTTGTGATTAGTATAAATGTATGTTTTGTATTGCCATCTTGTTAAATATGTTGACTCCAGGAAGAAAAGCTCCTGCTCTGCAGAAGCTAATGGGGATCTTAATAAACAAAGAAAAAAGCTCTGAGCTCCTTCTTGTTTGCTTTGGTGATGGACAGGCGGGAAGAGGAGGTCAAGCGGGAGTCTCCTTGGACTCCGGAGAAGTTTGCGGATGACATTGTGATCTGTAGGGAACAGGTGGAGGAAAACCTGGATAGGTGGAGATATGTTCTGGATTGAAAAGGAATGAAGTCGAGCAAGACAGAATACATGTGTGTGAAAGAAAAGGAGGCAGGTGAAACGGTGAAGATGGAGGTGTAGAGGTGAACAAGGTGCAAGAGTTGAAGTACTTAAGTACTACCTAACCCCAACCCTTTGATAAAACAGTGTAAAATTGTCAGAACCTGTGCACACTGGCAAAATAGAGACTCTAATTAAAATATCAGCTTAAAGGGGCAATGTGTAAATTTATAGAAATCTAGGGGTGAAGTTCCAGATAGCAACTTATATCACATATCAGCTCACCCCTCCCTAACCAAGAATTAATGGTGGGCTTTCACGGGGTATCTCAGTGTGTAGAGGGTGCTTGAGCAAGACCCTGAGCCACCTTCTGCTCCCCCAGGGATGAGTCAAATTGTGATAAATAATTCCACTATGTTGTACTGTGTATGTATGTGACGAATTAAGGAGAACTTATTATTAATTCAAAAAAAAGATGCCATCATCCACGGCTGCATCCAGCAGCCTATTTTGATAAATGGAGGCTCATACTTCTTATCTAATAAAATAAAATACAACAGAGCGTGAAGTCCATGGTGGAGACAGGGGTGCTGTTAAGCCACCTTCCCACAAACCTGCCCAAGTCCACCCAGCTGCGGTTATCCAGCAATTAATCATTTTCTTCCGCGCTAGTTTTTAGCGGTAGAATGTTTCTTCAGCATTTTTCTGCCACTTCAAAATGTAATATTAAAAAAGTGAAAAGACCCCTCTAGAGCCAGTGTGTGTCAGTTAGTTTGTTTAGGCTACTGTACAAACATGGTGGCCTCCCTGGAAGAAAACCGACCCCCTCTTCAGATATAAGGGACATTTAACAAAAACAATTTTTTTTTTCAAAACAAGACCCTATCTCGTTTCATTTAAGGGAAAGGTTGTCTAGCTCTGAAGCTCCAAAAAGGTTTTATGGACTGCGAAGTGTTCCATCAGCATTGGGCTGAGTAGATAATGGCTTACATTCTATTTGTAGTGAATATAGTAATATAGTAATATTGTGTGTCTTACCTTCATGTCATCACACTCAGTGTAATTAATGACGAATGTCCACGTCATTAGATTTCCAATGCCAGGAGAAGTCCAGTTGATAAGAAAATTATCCATAGTTTTCACGATTGTCCAATTCAAGGGGATTCTCACTTAGGAGATAAAGTTATTACAAAGAGGTAATCAATGTTACTCATAATCAAGGTCAAGTACAAAATACTGTTAGTCCCTAGAACATGCCCTAGAACATGCATGAGCTTGTTTTTGCTTTTTTCCTTTCCCTGAACTGGGTGATGTTTGGAATTAAAACATATTTGAAAAAAACAATTCCTCCATAAGATACTAGATGGATGCCGGTTGGTCCATACCGTTGTATTTAAGATGCGTCTTGAATGTGTTCCTGACAGACTTGTCGTTCACGGTTCCGTTAAACAAGATGAGGACACCATCTACGATCTCCGCCTCGAGATCGCACAACATCCTGTCACCATCCTGACCGTATGACGAACACGCCCGCAAGCTTATATTATTGTCAACAGCTGTTTGCAGATTTTCTTTCACTATCCTGTGAAAAATAAGAGTGGAGATGATTTACATTCATGTGGCAATGAATTCCTGATAATCTAGAAGAAATAACGGCTATGAAAACAATAAGAAGTTAATGAATAAAATTGAAAAAGGTCAGTTTTACCCTAATTTGCTATTTGGACCTCACCATCAGAAAACTGTTGTGTTCATTGAAGGTGCAGTTTGTAAAATTCAGGAGTATCTCTTTGAATAAGTGGAATATAATATTATATGTTTTTTAGTGTTCAACATACTAAAATTAAATATTTATTAATGTGAGTTTGGAAAAAGCCCTTTCTATCTCCATAGGGGTGGGTCCTCTTCCCCCGGCATGAAGCACTGCCATGTTTGTACCGTCAGCTGAATGGATAAACCAAAACTGGGTCTGGATAGACCCAGTTTTGGGTCTATCCAGACCCAGTTTTGCATTTTTGGGTATATCCAAAATGCAGTTTTGCATTTTTAACTTGTTCCTGGAACACTGAATGCTATCCTTTGGTTCCTAAGGAAATGTGGATATAATATCCGTTTGTATGAATTACCCCCTGTGAGGTGCTGACAGACAACCAGACTTCCGGGATGCAGACCAACCACCTCTTCGGCAGAGGTCGGAAAATTTAGGTTGACTGTGCCACACTTCTTCATGCCATGAACGGGGTCTTCTTAGAACTTCACTGAACAAGCATAATGCCCCGTGTTTTAACTCGCTCATATCAGGATTTTCAGGTTCCTGCCAATATCCACACAGCGCACATGCAGAGTCATAGAGCATCAGGGGGCTAACATTCCACAGGCCACAGTCGAAAACTCAATTCATTATTTTTGCAGGAGATGTGTTTCAAGTAACGCAGGCATTGTTGTTCAAATCTGTGCATGTAATCTGAGAGAAAAAAAAAAATCTGAAATGTTCTAGAAAAATGGAAACAAAAACAAAGGTAATGTATTAACATTATTATAGAGCTCAACATTCAACAGCTAGTGCCTAAACTCCGACTGAACAACAAACTCAAACTGAACACACAGCACCGCTTCACGATATATATTTAAAAACATACTGTACAATGTGCAAAAGAAACCCCCCGACCCCATACATACTCATAGAAAAAATTCAGATCTGGAGCGTCAGTGGCTGGAATCCACGAACACTGACTGTGCGTGGAGGAAAGCATGTAGCACTGCAGATCTCTCACCAGGACTGCGAAGAACATAGACACATAATAATAATAATAATAACACATTTAATTTATAATGCACTTTACATTTGGATCAAATCTCAAAGTGCTAAAATGCACATGCATGTGTTCTGATAAACAAGTAAATATAGAGGCATTGGGTCGCCCCAGAAATGGTTCAAAAGCTTGAACCTGCATTTCTACTTCACAGAAAAAGTTCAGTTCAAAATATATTACCTGGATTGGTTTCGTTGAATTTAACCTCTCTGCTCGAATAAGAATCGCACAATGTTTGAACAGAAAAGGCCAGAAATCCCCCGTCCATCACTCTGAACTTTTCCCAGCGAAGTCTCCTAACCTAAAGCGGCAAGAAAAGAGAAAGAAAAGAGGGCACAGAGTGGACCAAGATATCACTTTTGTATAAGTACGAACAACAACACAACAACACACTTCATACATCACATCGCATAACCAGGCAACCATGTTTGAAACAGATTACAGAAAGAAACTAGTTTTTCATCAAGAGAACTTATGTCCTATGTCTTATTACAGGGGTTATTACAATGTTAGTACAAAGACACATTTCAAAAAGCTTTTTAAATTATATTAATGTGACTGTGTAAATATTGAGTTATACATTTTATCAAGTACAATCCGGATTTGTTTCATCTGGATTTCTAATAAATCAAATTTTTACAGAAATTTTGATTTTATAGTATTTTGCACAATTGTGTATATTTACCAACTACCTTCCATTAATCTTTAAATCAATGACTTAAGCTATTTTAATTTTAAAAAATTCATAACATAATTAATGCAATAGAGGGTTATTTGTCAATCTGATTATTTTTTTGTTACTTTTAGGAAATTCAAATGGTTCCACTTGGATTTTTATTTTTCTAAACGGATGTTTGGACATTTTTTTTTCACTTTCTTAAAGAAGTCTTACACGTGAGCATCCGATGAGGTTCAAATATATCGAGAAGAATTGCTATTGCATAAACCCAAGACTTTTCGTTTTACTTCCCTTCTCTATAGTGGTTGGGCAGATGCGAAAGAAAACATCTTCATCAATGTCGCAACACACGCACGCCGCAGAAACCATAACATATTAAGAAAAAATACGACCTGCAATAACCAGAAGACAACGGAAGTGTTTATGAATGACACTTCAAAATGATGCATCCCCAGAGGCACTTTTTCTTTGCATCATTTAGTGAATAAAACAGATATGATACACAAACGTGTCATGATATTTTCATTAGCAGTGGTCGCTTCACCTAACTTCCGGGTCATCAAGTCATGTGACTAAGAATAAATCTTTAATCAACGTCAAAATAAACATAACATGCAAAGTATGCAAAGCTACAGTAAACAAGGTGTATTATATTTGCTGAAAACTCTCAACAAACCGATGAAGATGTTCTCTTAATTTGCAGCATGCGCACGTTGTGAAATTGATGTTTGCAGTGTGTTTGCCCCTGTTGGCAACCGTACTTCTCCCTTATTCCAGAATCAACATTTTCCTGGGTGCCTTGATTGATTTTTTTGTGCTTCAAAACAAGAAGTCTAGGTATCTATCAATGCTGGAAGGTCTATTTTTTTGGAATCATCTTCTCTCTGGTTTTTGCGTTCAGGAAATCTTTTTGTGTGTGTGTTTTCTTTATTTTGGTTGAGGTAAGATGGGCAGGCAGTTGGGTGGAATATCAGCAGTAATACACGCACAACAGTCGATCTACGTTCCAACCCTCATCTACCGTCACGACCTCTGGGTATTGACCAAAAAAAAGGGTGAAGAACACAAGTGGTTGAAATGGGCTTTCTTCACATGGGGGCTGGACTCATTCTTAGAGATGAGATAAGGAGCTTGGGAGTTTGGTGTGGAGCCACTAAAGTCCCTTGAGAAAAGTAAAAATTTTGTGGGCACAACTTATTATCTTGTGCGCACAAGATAAATGACTGTTAATCCATATTAACAGTAACGAACAAAGCCAATATAGAACTTATAATGTGCTGAACAGGGCTTACAAAGTTTTATTTTCACTTTGAAATGTCGTAGCATTGGTTTATGATACAAACTGCGAGGAGGACCAATCATCCGCTAATTTCTTCAAAGCAGAACACATACACAATGCCGAGCAGCCTTACGTCTGCTGGGATCCTTCAAAATAAGAGCACATAAAATATATTGCTCGGCAAGAGGAATTGTAAGTATGTTCTTATGCGATAAACAGAAATAATGGGTCACAGAGTCAAATTCTAACAGCTTTTCCTCATAGATATGGGATCAGCAGCAGCAGGAATCATTTTCTTGCACATTCTGGACAGAAGGGCAGCAGCCACACTAGTGATTCTCAAAGAATAGGTGTGCCTTTGCAAAGCTGAAATTATATTGTGCGTACAAGATAATTCTTTTTTTTTCTTATGGGCATTCAGGGGCTCTGTAGAAAACAGATGAATCGACTGCTTCATAAATTTTGGCGACCTCATGTCTGGACCCAGAGACTCTACTTGAACTTTTCAGATACACAGTGGACACAAATTAAGCTCATGAGTGTTTTGTTAATTAAAATACTTGAAAATGTAAATTTCTATTGATATATAAATAGTAAATAACTAAAAAAAAAAAGATTAAAAAGCAAAAGAAAAGTTAGGAAATGATTTGCCACAGGGACTATTTCTAATAGAATATCTATGGAAGGAAACTTTAACTCAAGCATTTCAGAGATCCATAAATAAGATGAAGTGATTATGGTAGAGTGGAAATTATTAAGAAAAAAGGGAAGCACTGGTAGAAAGTCAAAAATGTTGTGTGAAAATGGGACTTATACTACAAAACAGAAAATAAATTCAAACTCACTTTTCCAAACAAGACCTTCTCGGGGTTGCTTGTTGAACATGTTACTCTATACGAGCAGTTTTCCGTTGACTGATTTGCTGCAGTCCAGGACAGCCGTAAGTGAAAATCAGTCATCCATAGCAGGGTCACATTTTGTGGTTCTGAAATTTGTTCTTAAGTGGATAAAGAGAAAGATACAACTGAAGTTTTTATTATTCCCATAACAACCATACATACCTTTTAACACCTGGTACAGAAACTTGTGACGCAGACGTGATAATGGCCTAACCACGTCTGGAGATAGCCTCTCTCCATATTTTTTTTGGCCACAAGGAAGGTCCGAAGACCTAATAATCCAATGTGGTAATTACATTTTTTGTCTAAAACCTTTTGACAGGGATAAAAAGTTATTCTGGTCACAACAGGTCACTAAGTTCCCATAGAGCTACAGACTGACTCTGACTCTGAAATTCTTATCTCCGCTAAGCCTGTTAGCGGAGATAACCGTTGTATTTATATTAGTCAGTGGCAAACAAGGAATGAAAACGAGACGTGGCACATCAAATCTTCATCTTTGGCATTTAACAGCAGTTATCCTTTTAGTTGAATCAATGCGTCCTTCTGGCTTTAGCTAACAGCTGTTCACGGTGTACTGACTCTGTATACATATGTTTGGTAAAATGAGCTTGTATATCCTTGATGCTCTGATGGAGTTCTTTTCTTGTTTGATTTACTCTTAATTCATTAATTCGTTAACAGAGGAGCTGTTGTGGAAAAGGAATTCACTCCTTCAACACACATCCATCATGCATAGTAGGGAGTCTTCATAATACTCTTAACCTTCGGTGTCAATTGTGCCCCCTTTATTGAGCTCTGATTTAGAAAAAAGACAGATTGTGAAATCCCACTGTTTGCCCCTCCAGGACAGAGATCAAACATCAGTGGGTATAATGGTAAAAGTAGCTCTAATAAACACAATGGTAAGGCAATAGCCAGATAAAATATTTAGATGTAGCTTAAATATCAGGTCTAAGTGTGAAGAGTTTCCATGTTCCACTTATTCGACAGATACATTCCTTACAAAAAGGAGTCCTTTAAGAATCCTAAAAGAATGGATGGACAGAAATATCTGGACAGTTTTAGATCTTCGGGACATAAATTAAAATGTGTTAATATTAAATGATTCCTGAATTAATTATTAATATTTAATTTATATTTAATTAACTTCAATAACGTTATCCCGTAACCATTCTTGCTTTTGGCTCAGGAAGTGATCGTGAACAGGAGTTCGGCATCAACATTGACAGATATTTATAATAGTGAACTCAAATTTTTGATTAGCTAGACATGAAGAATGACTTGATTGATTTTAGACATGGATCCTGTCAAAGCACTAAGACTAAAATCAGAAAGTGCCCAATGTTAAAGAAATTAATTTTGAATCAATTAATAGCGTATTTCTTCCAGTGAATTCGTCAGATTAAGATTCTTGAGAATAACGTCAACATATTTTCTCCAATTACTTTTTCTCCAAACTACTTCGCAACATATTGGATAAATGGTTCAATCAACAAACATGTATTTGTATATGAGTTTAGATCACATGTAGCTTTGATGAAAGGACAGATGTTGGAAAATAAACATGGAAATGTGTCACTTAACACAATGCTCTTGATGGCAAAATATTACACTGCTCCAAAAAATTAAGGAACATCAAAGCACTAAAGCAAATAAACTTTGGAACCGTCCAGTTAGGAAGCTTAATAAATGGTGAATTACATTAAGCTGGTACCCTGATCCAGGTCTGAGAGGAGACACTCAAGGACACCATCTCTTCTCAATCTCCTCAGCAGCATGCCTACAAGCTGTCGTGAGTGTAACATTACACAATGTATATCAATAAAGTACTTTTTCTCAGTTTATCTTTCCGCAGTGTCTATTCATATTTTTTTTTCGCCATTGTTGCCAAGTGCTGCTCAAGGAGGTATTTGTTGGGTCCTGTGGATAATTATATAAAGAGTTTGGTCTAGACCTGCTCTTTCTGGAAAACACCTTCAGACAACTGTTGTTGTGAATTGGCGCTATATAAATAATGATTGATTGATTGAATATCAAGAACTATTTAACTACTTTATTTTATTTTTTACAAGATTTATTGAATCTGTTTTTATTTTAGTCTCCTCTTGTTTACGTCTATTTGGTTTTGTATTCCTTCTTCTGCCTTGCTGTTTGTAATCTTGTCGCTTAATGATACATTAAATCTGGCAACACGAGTACGTCAACTGGCAACACGAGCACGTCTGTCCACGTAAAAACACTTTAACAACTAAACATGATCGGAACATTTGTCACAAAATAATAGTGAAAGAATAACAAAATGAATGGGTGGTCTTTATTTTACCTGTTTGTGGTAAAAGCGTTAAAAAGAGGCAGTTTAGAACCAGCAGGTCCAGAATCTGAGTCATCGTTTCTGAGTTATTTCATCCACAGCTGTCGGTCAGATGGATTCTTTCCGCTCGTGATGATGATCCTTTGCTGCCAGCCTTGTTTTCCACAGTAGGGAGACGACAGACGGGGCAGTTTTTGTTTCGGCTTCTTCGGAGGAAGTCGAGAGAACGTTTAACGCTGCAATTGGGCGGAGAGCGCGAGCTTCCCCCGCAGTCAGAGACGCGCGCTCACGAGACAGAGGAACTTGGGAGACAGCATGGAGGTTCGGGAAGACCGAACACGAACCAAAGCAAATACTAAACTAATTTACCGGCTTACCGAACATTTAACTTAACACCACGAGGGCCAGTGTGTTCACATGAGAGAGAGATTCTTTCACACATCTTTATTTAGACCACAATTCAAAAGAGATTTCACCAAAAATACACCAACAGAATCACAGTATGGGGAAAAATATCAACTATATGATCGATGAGATCAAAAACATCACAGATCTGTCCTCATGAAATGACCCGCCCAAAAATCAGTTCCCCCTTTTCTACAGAATGTGGAATGCTAGAACTCCAAAAGCCCTCAGAGAGAGAGAAAGAGGAAGAGGGAAGGGCTCCGATACCCTGTAACATTATTACGTTATTATTAGTACCATCAGTGCGAGGACCCTGTTGTATCTGCTCCGTTTCTTATTATTATTCTGTTCCCCATTGAATTTTGGGGGAATTTTCAGAAGACCCTCGCCAACGGACCTCCTGTTTGCCATCGAGGTGAAGGCAATCGTTAATCAGTGTAGAATCCTGAATATTTTTTTTTTTTTAATTGTGTAAAAAATGGCTTTTATTGATGCCAGTGAATAAAAACTTTTCATCGGAAAGTATTCGGTGGAATTATGATGATGATAATAATAATAATAATAATACATTTAATTTATAATGCACTTTACATCTGGATCAAATCTCAAAGTGCTAAAATGATGATGGTTAGCTAAAAATGAGTTATGTTGATTTATTTTGAATTGAATCTGTAATTTGATTATTTTCGTTGGTTTTTGAAGAATTCTATGAAATAAGCAAATAAAATTCTCATAATACCTCAGATTAAAAATGGCCAGTTTGAGCCCTGTTCAATCCTCGATGTGGTCTCCATTTTTGCTATTGGCCCCCTCCGCGATTGAGTTTGACACCCCTTCTCTAGATCCAGGTCTGTGTAGGCTATGGGAACATTTTTAGACCATAACTCAAACCCATTTAAATACAGTGCAAATAGTCAAACCGTTTATAAAGAGCACTTTTCAACACCATTCAATAGAATTTGAGGATTTCATGAGCTACAGGGGACATCTCTGCAGCCCTGCAGCTGCTTCTAAGGTCAAACGTTAAAATATCAGATTGGACAAAAGATCTGAAAAGACTAATTATGATGCAGGGGACCATTCTTCACACCTCAAAGTTATTTTCAGTCACATTTTATAACAGATTTATTTTCAATCCCAACAATTTGGGACACTGAAATTAAAAGTAACAGCAACGTTTTGACACATTTAGCCCCAAACAATACTTAAAAAGTACAGTAAAAAGTTTTAAAGTCACTTTTTCGTCACACTTACAGCAATATTTATGAATGTATGTGGTCATACTCACTTTCTCAAGAGTGTTTACAAAATGTCTAAATATTAAATATTATATCTAAATGTAACATCTTTAATGTTAAATCACAATCAAAATGTTACATTTAAATGTTGATTTTAAATATAAATGTAAAAACCTATATGTTAAATTTTAAAGCTAAATGTAAATATTAAATCTCATTCTAAATGAATAAATTACATCTAAATCTAAATGTTATATCTAGAAGTTAAATCTAAATGGTTTATCATAAAACTGAATATTTAGCTAATATGCAAATTTACGCTGCCGGTCAGAGGACTTACCGAAATATAAGGGCTAAAGACAAACGCCTTTACCGTGAACAGAAGTGGCTGTCTTCATCAAGCTTTTATTTTTATTTTTAGACATTTCATTTTGAACATTTACCTGATGAAAGTAAACATGACTAAGTTCATAAATATTATTCTAAATGTAATTTTTTTTTTTTTAAGTGACTTAAACAATTTGACGCCACTTTCTAAACATTGTTTAGAGCTAACTGTGGCAGAAGATTTCTCTTCATTTAAGCTTATTCTGCTATACAGCTCATACGACTAGATGTTGAAGCTCTCAAAGTGGAATATTGTCATATTCTTGCTTAATATACAACAAAAGCCAGAAGTTGTGCAAAGTGCATTATTTCATTTGAAGCAAACACAAACAGCTTAAAATGAAATGACTCGCTGATTTTTAACTGGCCCGAAACACAACAACACCAACATAACATACATTTTCACTTTTTCTATAATAATAATAATAATAATACATTTAATTTATAATGCACTTTACATTTGGATCAAATCTCAAAGTGCTACAAAGTAAAAGCAGATAAAAAACAAAAAAACAAAGTAAAAGCAGATAAAAAAAGAAGTGCGGGACAGTAAATTTCTGTCTTTATTCATCATTAATCCAGGGGGAAATCCTCAACCATCACCAAGCAAAGCCTGAAGAGGCTTCGCCTCAGTAAAGGAAGGATGTAAATGTCTTTATTGTTAATCACTGTTGTTTTTTGAAAGAGGTGCAGGATGTTTGTGGCTACAGTAATAAGGCTTATTTTGTTATTCCATCCAAAATAATAATAAAGCTGGCATCTTGTACTTCATGCAGGCCCATTTACTTCCTGCACTTCTTCAACAGGCACTAATAATGGCTTAGAAGAACAACACATCTTCAAGTGAAGTTATAACATTTTTATTCCAAGACTAGATTTTAAAATCTAGTAATAATGATCTCACTAGAGCCATACCTCCTAAACAGATTTGAAAAATAATGAGGCCCCTTTCTTAATTGGATGGGATGAGAGCAAAAACGGCATGTCCCGCTATCACACATGCTGTCACTCCTTTAGTTCCTTATAAGGGTCTCTGCGAACTAGGAACCTAACAAACAGGCCCAAACAGGCGGTTTTCCTCCACTGTGGATGATTCCATGTTTTGAGAGGAATAGCAACAACATCTCATCTTGGGATGTGTTTTTTTCCCCACCACCGCAGTCTTTGGTTCCTGTCTGTTGATACTATGACTGACAGCGAGTCAAAACACAAGCATCCCGCTAGGGACTCCTTAAGTGTGCACAGCTGACATTATAGAAGGACAAACCAGTTCTTATGAGTGGTAAAATCTCCAATCATGTGTGATTCACTCCGTCCAAAAGAACTCACTTCCAACCCTCATCCTCTTATTCTTCATCAGTTACCCATGAAAGGAAATCAAGTCTGTGCAGGAGTGACAAACATATACATCCTGTCTTTGTTTCCCCAGTTCCCCTATGAACAACTTTGAAACGGTGGCTGCAAGGATTGTGGGTAATTCCGTAGCATTCCCTGTAGCAGTGGTAACAGGAAGTGTTTGTGCTGACATCTGGCAGTCAGCGCTCTCACTCTCAAGTTCCTCATTAATTGGATTAGAAAGTCCAGCTTCATTGCAGGCATTCCTGTGAACATGCATGTATCAGGAGTCTTGCGGGGGGGCTTCAGATACAAGGGTAATCCTGCAGTGGTCAATGTGCTCTGGGACAAGCGTGTACAGACTCCCTGCAGTCTGAAAACAAAAGCAGTGTCATGTGTTTTCCTGGAAAAAGAGCGTGCATGTGAGTGGAGTATGTTTATTTGAATATTTTAATTGAATTTACCTTCAGTTCTTTGTTTTCAGTCATCATCATCTCCTTGAATATTGCCGACGGATCTGGTATGGCCGGGCAAATAATGTTTCTGTGCCTGCAAACAGACACACCACAACAAACATGCCCATGACAAAGAGCATCAATCAGCACATGATGTTTCCATTCACAGATTTTTTCAGTTGATATTTCATCTGTTTAAAAAGTCAGCTGGGATAGACTCCAACCCCCTGCAACCTCACACAGGTTAGATGGTTACAAAAAATGGATGGCAGCCATCAGAATTCTGGCCGGGACATGAGGAAGTGAGCGCATTAAATATGAAGTGGGTTCTCATCATGGCCACTGCTCAGAGCTGCTATTGAAATGAGTGCTGAGTAATCTGATCTAAAGTAGACAGCTTCCAGTGCAGCTGATGCAACTAAGATGCACTGAGGAGAGGCTGTTGTGATAGTCGGCATCTCCAAATTGAGGCCATGATTCTGAGACAGAAAACGCTGGTTTGTCCCCATACAGTTGGTCTGACTTGCTTCCTCAAGCGAAGGAGTTTAAGCAACTGCTGTTTTGCTCTTGGGTGATGAGAAAATGGACCTTAAGAAAGTCAGGTGGTTTGCTGCGGCACAGCATTAACGCAGGGGTTGCAATCCGTTCAGACAGAGGTGAGTGTTCAGGTAGAAGCTCTCAATTTACCAGTGTATGTATCTCCCAACCAACAGCTATGTTTACAAGCTCTGGCTAGCAACCAAAAAATAAAGTCAAGGAATCAAGCAGCTGAAATGAGCTTCCCTCGTAGAGTGGCCTCGTAGAGGAGCTCAGACGTCCAGCGGGGGCTTTGATTGGAACCTGCTCCTTCACGTCGAAAGGAGCCAGTTGAGGTGGTTCTAAATCGGATCAGGGTGCCTTCGAAAGCATCAAATAGTCTACCTCCGTGTTGAAATTGTCAGTGTGTCACGGCTAACTGTATCAACCCATCTTCTCTCCGTCTTTTATTTTTCTTCATCATTATAATGCTAGGTCTAATCTACCTCAATACTGACCGAGTTGGGCTCCGACCTCCCCTCGGTGACCTTGAACAGCATAAGCGCTTACATATAAATGGATTGTTGTGAACTTCTGGACTTAGAGTTAACCACTTCATCGTCCAAGATGGATGTTGATACTGATTATGTGACACCTCCCACTTAAACATGCGTTTTGCTTATTGTTCCTCTCGTGCTTGAAGGCTTCACTGTGCTACAGAGGTGGGATGTAAAGTATTTGTACTTGTTTGTGTAGAATTTCAAGTATCTCTGCCTTCATTTTCACTCAACCTTCTATTTCCAGTTTTGAAAGATCACTTTCTTGGCAATAGTTAGAGAAATAAGTAATGGGTTTCTGTATTTAATTGGGATTGTGACTTGTGTCAAGTCTCCCAGAAGTCAAAGCAATGGTGATAGTGGAGTTTTTTAGTGAATTCTCTCCAAAGTGATTGAGCTGAAGTCCAATTGGCGAGAAAAAAAAATCATCTTTGCTATCCAAGGTGCATCGTGAGCGTATATGTGTCAGCCCATCTCATTTTGGACATTGTACTTTGGGTGACGTGGGTTCTGTGGATAGTTTTATATTGTATGAGTTGCAGATTTGAGCTGCTGGTCATGGAAAAATGTTTCTACAGATTTGTGTCCAGGTTTCGGAGAAAGGGACTTTCTTGTTTATGAATCTGGAAGGATTTGTTAATTGGCAATTTGTCGAAACATGTTTTTTTTTTTTTTTATTGTTAAAGTTTTAGGTCAAGTTCATTTATTTTTGATAGGGTTAGTTTGCTGTACATTTTTTAAGATTTTGTTTATTTCCCTTGGGGTTGGGTTTTATGTTTTGTTATATTGTCAAATGGAAGTTTAAGTTGTCTGGATGAGTATGATATGATTTTTCCTCTTAAGTCTGCCTTGCCTCTTTCCCATATTTATGTAGCAAACTTTGTTGGGCGTTCTGGCTAAGCAGCAGGGAGCAGCACGTTAATCTGCTTCTACTTGGTGTGTGTACAGTCACACAAAAAGGGAGTAACGTTTACTAGTGCAAAGCTCCGCCTCTGATCAACCACGAACAGGTGGGGCAGGTTTGTCCATCGGTTCCAATCAACACACAATCTCAGTATTTGTTTTTGCAGAACAGCAAACCACTCCAGTGGCATTCCACCAAGAATGCTGATAGATAGGTTTAAAAAACAGATAAACAGATTCACTTTTAGATAGGAAGCAATAAAAAAGCAGTAACGTAAATAAATAAAAGGCATAAAGAATATTGTCATCAGAGAAAAAAATGGCTGGAAATAAACTTCCAGGACATCGATCTGTCCAGTTAGGAAGCGCAAGATACAGTGAGTGCATTTCCGTTTCTTTGTTCAAATCAAAGTGACAACAGGTGGACAGGAGAGGAAGGAAAAAAGAAGGATGCGCCCCATCACGGTTCTGGTTTTGCAGTTGGTGACCACAGACCATTTCTCTCCCCTCATCCTTTCTAACTAATCTTTTTCTAGTTTTGCATTTTGTAAGTGACCTTGTCACTACTGGTACAATGATGTGGTACCTGCATGCGTGGACTCCTGGTCCACCCATTCAGGTGGTGCGTGGTGCCTCCAGGATGGAACATCCATACTTGTCGTCACCAGAGGGCTTACGGTGTCTCCTAGCACAGTCTCAAGACCGTGGAGGAGAAATCTGGGGACGGGGCTGTTACACCAGGAATGGTGGTCAGAAACGGGTATTGAGACAACAACCAGTAGCAGGACCGGTATCTGCTCCTTTGATCTCCTGTGGGCTACTGGTGTGCATGGTTCAGACCAGATTGTCAGAAACAGACTTCATGAGGACACAGGATGTCAGGGGTTCCCAAAGTCAGGGTCCCAAAGCTAGAAACGCTTTCTATTAGTACCCCGATCTCTTCATAGATTAGCGCAGGTTCACACTGAGCTCATGTGACACACAAGAGTCCGGCGACTGGATAACGTGGTGAAAGTTGCGTATACTCCTGCTGCAGGACAATGCCCAGCCTCATGTGGTCCCTGGATCCCTGCATGTTGAAGGTCCACTGACTGGCCCTCACGTTCTCCAAGAGTCTCTGAGAATTCATTTATTAGTGCATCAGACACCAACAAGCATTACTACAGACTATAGGGGGCTTACTACAGGGGCTCACAGATACCCTGGTCAGGGTCTGGGTAGAGATGCCCCAGGACACCAACCCCTAACTCATCAGGGGCATGTCCATACGTAAGAGGAAATTAATGAAACACTGCAGTGGTGATGCTTGTTGAGAATCTCATTACGCATTTGCCCACATTTGATCCTGGAAACAAAACAACGCAACAGTTCTGCAGTGTTGACAGAGAGCTGTTGTAACCTTTCATCAGAAGCTTGACGAAACAAACTAGAGGATCACTCAGTGGTTCACAGACCCATCCTGAGACCCAACAATTCCATTGAACTAACTTGAACTTGAATCCAAGTTTCATATATTAAGATAACCTCACAGTTTTTACAAAACTGCTGAAAAACAGGTGACTTTATTAGAAGAAATAGCTGCATGAAAGAATGTCTAATGAAGCAGAATATGTGCGAAAAGATCTCCTCAAATGGGGCAGGTACAAAACTATGTCTTATATAGAGGAACCAGGGTAAAGCCGCGCCGGAAACACTTTGTCTCTGTTAAAGTGAAGGATGCTTCTGGTAGTTTTTTTATGGAATTCTTCATCGCCTGATTTATCTTAATTCTTTCATGATGTCTGCAAACCAGCGTCTATATAGGCATCGGAGAACCTTCTTGCTTGTGCATTGATTAAGAGTGGGAGGGGTTGGATTGTTGGTTCCATGTTGAGAAAGAAAAATAATATTTTTTATAATAATTGTTTGTACTACTGATGTGCATTTTTGAAAATGAGTCATTAATGAATAATAATGATAAAGTCAATGCCAGGAGCCAAATAAAACACCTGCCTCTTTGCTCAAGTTTCATACAAATCTGTTTGCTAGCTTTTGTGTATCAGTGTGTGAATGGACTTCTGCACGAGACGACCTTCCCACCATTTTATAGGCCACAGTGACACCTAATGCTTGACTTCTTACTCAATTCTAAGCTTATCACCAAGAGTGATAGATAAGAGCTTTATATGGCCATCAAGAAGGATATGGTTTTGTTAGCTTTTGTTTGTCCGATTACTCAAGAAGTTAATCAGAAGCAAAGGTTTTATTTTCGGACAGTGGTGTGTTAAGGCCCAAAGAGCAATGGATTAGATCTGGTGGTGATCCGGCTCCTTCGAAGGTGATCTTCTTTACAGATTTGTTGAGACAAGGAAGGTAAGCCACAGGGAGACTGAAGTGCGGCCACAAATAGAATCAAGAATTGAGTTTCAGATGGGAAACTTCATGGGGACACTGAGCTGCATCGCCCTTCTAAATGGGTCATCCAATTCTCAGCAAGACAAAATCTCTCCTTCCTTCCTTGCTCGGAGTTGATCTGATCATTTTCATAATTCAATCCAAAACCAAGACTCCTAACTTGAAGTTTTTAGGCACCATTAGGATCATAATTGGTTTCTAACAGATGTTGCTCGCATGCATAATTCCTGATCTTCAATATTGTTCCCCATAAACATTCTTCACATTCCTCAGTCTTAAGGCCTGATTTACTAAGATCCCAAATTCGAGTGCTAAATTTGGTCTGCATTCTAACAGAATACACGTGTGGTTTGCGGGTGATCTACTAAGAATAATTGTGTGAATGACATCAGGTACAAACATGGTGGAGGTGATACCATTTAAAAGAGGGTTTGTGTTAACCGTTTCCGCCTTGCAGAATTTGAATGGAGAGAGGAGTGACCACAAGCGCAAAATGAAATTTAATGCTATGGGATCGGAGGTGTTAGTGGAAGAGGTAGAGAAACATATCGTTGAGCTACAGCAGAGAAGTCTGAATATTACTGAGGCGAACGTGATATGGAATTTTTCCTCGATATATTTAATTTATTTATCATATTTATCAAATCAAAAATCAATGTGCCTCATGTTTTAAGATTATACTGAATATAGTTGAGTTGTAGTCTTGAAGATGGATTCATCCATTGCGCAGGAGGTGAGCGACCATCAGGCAGCATGTAAGCCACAGAGGACCACCAGGCAGCTGGTCAGCGCTGGATCTTGTCTGACAATGGCCATCAGGGCCCTTGTAAGAGGGATGGAAGATGGGGTACATGCAGTGGTGGGGTCTCTCAATCTTAGCAATCTCACAATGGAGAAGCCGGGGAATGGAGAGGGAGGAGAGCGCATAGAGAGCACAGCCACGATGTGGCCAGTGGTCGTTCTCTTCCTCCACGTCCATGGCGTCCTGCTCCAACCCGTGACGTTTGGCAATGCTGTGCAACATACAGCAGACAAACGCAATCTGGGCCACTTCTTCTGGGTTGTAAGAGTATAATAGTCCTCCAGTGTGGTCCAAACAACGGAACCAGCCTTTCTGTATGCAAAACTGTGTCTGTGCCCAACGCTGAGCCGATTAGCACCTTCCTTTCAAACCTATTAAATACAGACACAATAAAAAGCATCACTATTCTTCTTTGGCGTAGAAAATCACATTGTGTTTGCTACATTTCCCATCACTCTTGCATGAGCGGCTTTATCTCAGTGGTTGAAGCAGTCGTTCCTCAACCGAGAGACCAGCGTTTGAGGCAAGCCACTGAGGCAACACACTGAGGCAACACACTGAGGCAACATGCTGTGGGACCTTGAGCAAGACGCTGAAACCTCAGCTCGCCGGTCGCTTCACAGCGACGGCCCACTGCTTCCTCAGAGATGAGATAAATTCAGAGATAAATTTCACAACGTTGTGCTGTATGTGTGTACTGTGTAACAAGTGATAAGTAAAGGAAAGATTATTATTATTATTATAAATGAACCCATTTGCATCATCTCCTCCCAGTATTTTACGCACACCGGTATAAACGCTTGATATTGATTAAGGTAAAATTATTAAATGGATAGCGCGTTTTATTTTGTACGTTTGACCGACTCAATCCTCGGTACGCACCATTCGTAGACCAGCTTGCTCATGTATTATCGGTTGCCATCCAGTCTGCACATGTTTTTACAAGCGCAAACCTTCAGTAAATCAGGCCCTTAGAGTAGACAGCAACATTTTAAAGAAGTAGCAACTAGGCAACCAGAAATATAGTTCACATATGATTTCTAATCAGTGGATTGGACTCCGGACTTTGGCCAACTTACCTCCTTAGGCAGTAACAGGACAGAAGGACGGAGATGGACAACATGATGGGGATGACGATGGATACGACAGTCAAGAAAGGTATCTGATTAGAGCCTGGGATGAAGAAAAGAAAGACAGTCTTCACTTTTAGAGACACCTTCAAGCGTTCGGCTGTCACTTGAGGCATGTACTTAAAAGAGAAACCGGTGAAAAAGCAGCAAATTCTGACTTTTTTTTTTGTTATAATTTCATTTAAATGGAGATATGCATTCCATTTGAGGCAAAAACCTTACTTTTTGTAAAGGAACAGTGGGAAGAATATATATTTTACTGTTTGTGTATATATACACACACCAAGTAGAAGTAGTAAAACTGGTTGGATCGTTACCGTGAGTTACAGTTGTACTGAAGTCGCTGAATAGATAAGGTGCAGAACATGCATCAATCGTCCTGACCTTGGACTGGAACTCATAAAGACAGCTTTCATCGTAGTCCACCTTCATGGTAGATTCTGCGTAGCTTGTATTCTGACATACCTAAAATAGAAAAACAGATAAACAGATTCACTTTTGTTTTTTGGTTTGTCAGCTGTAGAGGTACTACGACAGTAATGAAGTTAAAGGTGCTGTTTGTATAACATTTGGATACAAGTGGAGACATTTGTGAAACTATGACACGTTTGCTCAAAAAATTCTTATGGCTATTTTACAACTCATACCCATTGAATGTGAGAATATTCATTGCAAGTGTAGAAACTGCAAAAAGGTAATCACATGGAGGACAGACTTTAAAAACCTTTGGCTATACAATAAAATGTGAGAACTTACTTTGGGATTATTGCATTGGTTGTAGCAGACCTCATATATTAAGCAAGTGTTTTCTATGATCGCAATAGATGTTAAGTTGATATAGAGGTAATGTCCTTCTTCTCTGATGGTCTGCTTTGGAGGAGGAATCACTGAGATTGTACAAGGGCAAAAAAAAGTCAAATACTTGTTTTTATTGGTAGTTCACACCAAAAGATTCAGTCCATGATCTAAAACTGTTTTGGAAAAGGTTGAATCACCAACCGAGCAGGGGTATAAAGGTGCTCATCAAATCTTCAGTCTCCACCAGCATGAAGATTTTATCCAATCTGCTAATTATGTCCACTTTATCAGTGTTGATGTTGCAAACGTTCTCCTCTGGACTGCTGTGAAGATCGTCACACTTCCAAAGCCTATCAAAAATCCTGTAAGGACAAAACATGTGGTTATTAGACACATGGGGAGTACAGAGGGCTAAATCCTGCTCCAATACTATACTCAAAGAGTGCCTCATACATACACTGATCAGCCATAACATCATGACCATCTGCATAATATTGTGTAGCCACTGGTTTGCCGCCATAACAGCTTTTTCACGTTTTCTGACACCTTTTCTGAACTAGCTATAACATTTTCAGTACTTATATGTATAGTAGCTCTTCATTAAGATCAAACAACACGGGCCAGGCATCACTCTCCAAGGGCATCTGTGAGACTTGTGCATCCCATGACCCTGTCATTTGTTCCCGGGTTCCCCCTCTCAGACTCCTTTGGTAGATTTTGAGATCATTTTACCTAGTTTTCAAGACATCACATCTTGGTCCTTGTCAAAGTCACTCAATTTATATATATTTTCCGACGCCTAAAGCATCAACTTCCGGACAAAATGTTCACTTGCTGCCAAACATTTCCCACCCGCAGACAGGTGCCATTTTAACAATATAATCAAGGTTATCCTGACCTGTCTCTGTGTCTGTGGTTATAATGATATGGCATACTGGAGTATAAACAACACAATATTACTTTGGTTTGCTCTTAATAGGTTTACCCTCAACCCTCTGAAAATCACTAAAGATCAGGAAATTGCGCCCCGTCCTCATGGAAAGTCACACATTCATCCATTCATTCACACACACACAAACACACACACACACACACACACACACACTCTTACACTCACACACACACACACACAAACAGCACCAGCCACTTTTAAAGTCACTGTGGATAAAAATACTGTATGTTGGTATTATGTTTGATTTGGATCCACTGATCCATTGCTCTACTACATTGTGCACGCGCACACACACACACACACACACACACACACATACACACATATACACACACAACAGTGGCTGCAAAACAAAAACAATAGCCACATATTATGCAGCTTTTTATGCCATACAGTATCCTACGCCAAAGTATCCTGTTATTTGGTTGTTTTTGCGCAATAATCCATCGACAGTTGCACTACATTTTATATATATATATATATATATATATATATAAATATATATTGTGTTTTAATGCCAAGCAGTATTTCCCAAGAACCTTTCAGTAGCTTGTATCCATGTATTTTATTTTTTTCTTTACTGATTTCTGACTTTTTATCTTTGTGGTCATGTTCAATCATTTATATCATACAAAAAAAAAATGAGACCGTGAGAAATGGTATTTTTTATTCTACTTTATGCCCGGCTCATATTGTCTAATTGACAATAATGTTGACTTTGACTAAAAAAAAAAATAAACAATTGACAATGACAATTCTTTAACACTGTTTTAGTATAAGAACTCCAGAAATGTTTTGCAGACAAATAAACTGTACCCAAATTACAATCAGCATGGGGGTGAGGGGATAATGACTGAATTCTTCATTGTGATTGTTTTTGTAACTTTAGTTGGGTTACATCTTAATAAATACTCAAAAACAAAAGAGATACAATCTTTCTGAACAATTGACTGTTAAGATGACCAAATAATGGTCCTGTATGAAGTTAGACTCAAACTGGGAATGTCAATATTCATAATTCAAAGGCTTTCATTCTCACCAAGGGGAGATGGTCAGGTTCAGACCGGGTTTGACCGGGATCCAGGAACACTTCACTTGATTCGAGTAGACAATACATTTGAAGTCTTTCACCAATTCAGCTGCATAGTACAAAGACAAAACTGTAGCAAACATACGTAGCAACGCTCACGTCTGGATCACAGTGAATCCACGGGAAAATCTAACATTTTTGCTGTATGGCTCTCAGTATCCGGCCTCTCACCTCTGGGCTTAAGGGTCGATATTGTTATGGTCGCAGGAGTTTTTCTGTTTGAAGAATTACACTCGCTGACGGTCAAAATGTTGTATATCCAACTATCAGACTGCCTCTCCTCAGTCAGGAGACCCTCAGGAATACTGTACTTCCTGAACATTCCAGGTAAGCATGTCCAAAGCTGCAAAAGAAAAAGAGAAAAAAAAAAAGAACTTGAATAATATTTCCATTTCTTTTTAAAAGAACTTGAATGATAATATTTCCTTTTTTTTTTTTTAAACGTACTCGAACGATAATATTTCCCTTTTTAAAAATAGATGAATGTGACAAAGTGGGTGAGCCCCCCTTATTACACACCACTTGTCCCTTAGCCTTAATCCATCACATTACACCATATTCATTTACTTGTGTTCATTTTGCTTTTATTTATAATTGCTAAAGTAACAATTGCCTCCCTTTTATCTCTGGTTTATTTGTGTTTGCAATAAGTTACTATTCAAATAATAGCAGTAAGTTAAATAAAACCCATTCAAGTTATTTTCAATTATTTCTATTGTGTTGCAGGTATGATTAGTGAACAAATTCTTTATTTGTTCTACCAAAAACACATTTATTTGTCCCTTTATTCGCACCAGGAAGAGCTTTTGTTTGAGAGGGAACTGCCCACAATTTGATGCCATTCATGGGTTTTGTTGATGTCATCCATGACATCACTGGTTATATCCCAATGCAGGTTGTTTTTTTTCTATTGTATGTTATATTGGGTTAATTGTAGTTGAATAATTTATGATCATTAATTTCCCTCTGTTAAAGCAATACAAATATTTCAAAGTCATATTTGGGATTGTTTATCCTTTTAACTTCTAGTATTGAATAAAAGAGTGAGGGGAACTTACCCACCCGTTTTGATTTTGGTATTGTCTAATTTATTCGCTGGTGTGAAATTGATCATGCCATATTTAAAAGCAGTGGAAAAATGTGCCTCTCGGGAGATCGGGGGGAGAATGTGTAGAGTAGTGAAGGATGTGTTGCTGTGAACACTTACCTTACTAAGTCCAAGTCCAAAAGTTGTTGAGGAGTTAAATTAAGGAATTCTGCTTTTTGTCCTTTTGTTTTGTGTTTTGTGTGAGTGGATGGAGCACTGTAAATAAAAAAAACACCTTTGGAGAAGACAAATGCCTATGGAATCTGCCTTCCTATCACCCCCCCCCCTTGACACTTGAGTCAAACTATTTGAAAATGAAGTCAGATATACCCTTTTACATAAGACGATGATCATGTCGCCTTAATCAGAGTTTCAATAGGCCGTTACACAAATCTTCTTCTTCTTCTTTGGGTTGTTCCCTTTATGGGTTGTCACAGCGGATCATGTATGTTTCTGGTCTTGCACTGTCCTCTGCATCTTAGCATAGTTTCTGCTGGCCCCCTGCTGGTTAACGATGCCAATGGCTGTTGTTGTTAACGGACACTAACCAGTCCGGCCTGGATATCAGTTCTGTGCTCCACATATTGATCTGGCTTAAGTTTTGTTATGTCGGATGGCCTTCCTTTACAAAACTCTCCCAATTTATCCAGGCTTGGGACTGGCATTACACTGGCTTACACAAGTACACTGGCTTGTGACCCCTTTTCGGCAGACCACAAAGGGGTCTTAATTAGCGCCTGATCTCAGAACAGGACAGGCCAGTGGGGTCACATGACAGAACCCTAAAATAAAAATAAACCATGTGTAAGATTAAATCCGTGAAGGAAAAAAGGTTAAGGACAAGGGAGAGTTTTGTGAGTGTGTGTGTTCGAGTAGCTCAGAAACATTGGTGTGTGCATTTACATGGTGAATTAAGAGGGAAAATAATAATTCTGTGACGGGAGAATTAAATGATGCCGTGGTGAGAATTCAAAAATTTAAAGGAGAGCATAACAGGAAGCATAACACTAATAGTAGTAGTAATGACATAAGTTACTATATTATTAATATAACGAGTAAATGTATGAGTTACCTCTAGAGTGGAGGAATAGAAGGATGATATGAATAATTAAATAAGTCATTAATGGGAGAGAGAGAAAAGAAAAACTGATTGATACTCTAATAATATTCATAATATCTGTTAATAATAACTAGAATAATAGCAATGCAAATACTAATACTGTGATGGTTCTGTGGGATCGGTTTAATTTTGTAGTTTGATTATTGTTTGTTTAAGCTCGTGTTTCTTGTGTGTGAATTCACACACATTCGCGTGAATCAGGATTCACCTGTTTATCAAGTATCTCGTTAGTCCTGTGTAATTCAGTCGGTGTCCTGCTCCCTATTTGTCACATCGTCTGCGTTACTTCCTTCTCCTGTTAACGTCTCCTTCTCCTCTGGCCTCCTTCCTTGTGCTCCCTGAATCCAGTGTTTTGTGTCTCTGGTGAATGAATATCCTGTACTTTGAAATTGTACAACGTTTGCATACATGGATCATTATTTACGACCTTGTAATTTTCTTATGCGTTTCCTGTGTTTTCTGAATAAACTGTTTTGGGGTTTTTTCTGCTTTAAATATAGTTAACTTCTGTAGATTTTTTTATCAAACTTATTTTTTGATCACATTTAAAGTAGTGTTTGCATTTGGGTCCAATATTTGACCTTAAATATAACAAATACTTGGCCCTGAAATGTTTTTGCCTCCCTTCCACCCGGCAACCCATCCCATGAGAACTGCTGGAGCCCACTATTGTAAACAAAAACACAAATGATATAACAAGGAAATAATAGTAACAATTTTTATATTTATAAGATTTGAAATTCAGCTTAAGTGAGGAGTATTTACTATGTCAAAGGACAATAATTAAATAATAACACAATTAAAGTTTGATGAGTGATGAGAGGTGAAGAAGCTAAATATCCACAACAAAAAGTGTTACGTTTTAATATTTGTGTGATCATATGGAAGATTTGAATGGAACTTTGTAGACGGAGAGATCTAGGAGCCGATGAAGAGTTGATAAGACTTTGAGGAAGATCTGGATCCAGATGTGGATCTGTGATTCTTTCCTTTTTTCACCTTTGGGCATGTTTTTATGTTTTCTTGAATTTATAAATAAACACTCACATCTTACTGGTTAATATGGGTGAATATGTATGATTTAAGGATGATCCGGATCATTCAAATGATGATGAACAATGAAAGGATTTTAACATAATGAAGTATTTGTGAGAGCCTTGCTTCTGATGTATCCGGATAAGCTTTTGGAATCCATCCAGACACTTATCAGTTGGCACTGGATGAGGATCCAGTGTCATTTTCCATGAATTGAAACAGCTAGGGAGAGTATGTGTTGTTATCAGATGATGAAAAAACAGCAGCTACACCCACTTAGAGGCAGAACGCTCCCGCTGCATGGAAACATTAGCGTTCAGCTTGCGTAACTGCGCTGAAAACACAAGTAAGAGCTGTTGCATAACTGACTCTTCACATTGATTAAAAAATAACAAAGATGATTTTAGAGACTGTTAAAGGTGCTCAGTGAAATCAACTTGAAGTTGCAGAAGAAGAGAGCTGGGATGCAGAATGGATATATATATATATGTATATATATATATATGTATATATATATATATGTATATATATAGTTGCTCCTGGCAGTACAAATCTCATTCATTTCTATCAGTTGTGAAGAAAGTCATAACAGCACACATACCATCCTCTGTGTGTTGGCGTGGATGAGAGCTAGAAAAAAAGATCTGGGGTTATCAGCATATCAGAGAAGAACGGTAACCCGGCTGCTTCCAACGAGGCTCCTGCTGATGAGTAATAATTTGTCTGAGGACGTGTGGATTTATGATTATTGTTACGCGAAGACGCAGTGAAGGCTGTCTGAAATCCTCCAACAGAGTTTTTATTAGGGACATGGGAAGAGACAAATGAAGCTACTGTGAGAAGAGGAGCTGGCAAAGCAGTCAAACGAATCCATACCGTCTGGAACAAAACTACAGGACAGGACAGAGTCCAAGGTGTGTCATCAAGCGAGTGGCAACCCTTCCTACTGAGCAAGACTGAAAGACTGCAGGATGTCTGTATGATCCATGTGAGAACCAGGGAGGAGCAGCATAAATGTACTTTACAGTCATGATTCTTTCAAAGCGAGTCAGAATGAAAGCTGAAAGAGCAGACAACTCTTGAATAAAGAGTTGGATCTAAGGGTTCCACTGACTAAAACAGCGCCACGAGGAGGTTGCATTTATCATAAAACCGAGGAGTAGTAGTTACAGGGAACTTTTTAAATCCTCTCTGTGGATCACAACCAGTCCACCTCTTCCACCAAATGTCCTATGCCAGAGGAATTTTCATCACTTTTATTATAAGATTACGTCTCTTCTGGTCTAGATTTCTGCTTTTACCCACTATTCACTGCTGTAGTAGATAAATCCTACTGGTCAGTTTTGACCGAGATAACAAAAGACGTCAGAGTAGTCTGACGTTATCTATTATTTGATTTAAAAAAAATTATATATACTAATAATGCATTCGATTTAAAGAGCGCTTTTCAAAATACTCAATGGAGATGGTGGACTTTTTGGCCAATTGTTAACAAGCTGACTGGGTGCAGGTGGGCCAACTGATTAATTACCGGTCAAAGGAGGAGCAGTGATGGCAGCAGGAGGTTGTGATGAAGGAGAAGAGGTCACTGGAGATGACATAGTGTTTAACCGGCTGTAACAGGCGAGGATGTTTGCACCAGCAAGATTTTGGATGGGGGAGAGGAAGCGCCCCAAGGGATGCCCAGCTAGCATGAGAAGACGTTAGTGAGAAGAAAGTCGTCACCACTACTGCAACAACCCTTAACTACAGAACGCCCATGAAGATGAGCACAGACTTCACCCGGAGAAAGGAGACCGAGACGCCGGGTCATCGGCTAAGGACCGCTGGATCGCTTAGTAAGGTGTTCAATGGAATGGAGTTCCCTTCGTAACTCAGTCGCCTCCACAAACGGTGCCATCAGAGGGTTAGTGAGGTCAGCAGCAGAGGAATCTGCTCCGGTAAGCTTAAGTTCAAAACAGCTTCTTCTGAAGTTAGCCTCCAGGTGGAGCAGTGCAGGAAGAAAAACACTTGGGGCCAGACGATGGCCGGTGTTCATGATGTCCAACTACTTTATAGCGTGTCACTATATTTAGAAATTGACTTCAGTATAGTCATTCATTATCAACCGCTTATAATGCTCAGGGTCTCAGGGGGGCTGGGGCCTATCAGCGAGAGGGGGGGTACACCCAGGACGAGTAGCCAGTTCAATACAGGGCCGACACATAGAGACACACAACCACTCACACTTACACTCACTCCTACGGGCATTTTAAAGTCACTAATATTCACCTATATTGTATGTTTTTGGACTGTGGGAGGACGCCGGAGTTCCCGGGGAGAACCCACGCAGACACAGGGAGAACATGCAAACTCCACACTGAAAGGCCGACAGATGTGGATTCGTACCCGCTACCTTCAGCCAGTGACGCTCATATGTATTAAGGAAATATCTCTTTTAATCAGCATGCAACAAAAAAACCTTTCAGTTATAAACAAGAATAAAAACACTCAGTGATCTGCCACTGTGGGTGCATTTCCTTCAAGTAGGACAGTCAGAAATGTTTAAGCTGTCAAAGGTTAGCAGTAAGTTAACACATTTTTTATGGTCATGCAATAAACGCAGTGATGGGCGCGGCGAGGAAGTGACAGGCGAACTTTGCTGTTAAAAGTTCACTTTCTATTGGCCAGTAGGCCAGACTTCTCAGGCTGTCCAGTCCAATTTCTCCCAAAAGTTTTGATTTGTTGAAAGTTATTGTCAGAGAAGCTGTGGATATACTTTCAGGTAAGTAATTCTGACGTGGGAGTCCTTTACTTCTACCTTGCTGAAGAACACGCCCAGCCAAGCTAGCATACCCTGTCATGTCAAATAACACGCGTTAAATGACAACTCGGAAGTCTGATTGGTTAAAAAAACACGACAATCGACTAAATCGTCCGATATATTTCAATGGGCAAAGGTATTCAGGCTGATTGGAGAAAACAAAGCTCACTTCTTTGAGCTCCCTGGAAGCAGCCATGGAGGGAGGGAATGAAATTTTGCAATTCACCGCATCTTCTCTTTTCCCTCTCAGTCCTTATTATTTTGGACCCAATTGGAAAACTATAAGGTTGAAAATAAAAACATGTATCTGTTAATTTAGCGTCACATGTGGATAAGGTGTATGGACTGGTAATTGAAAATAATCTTGATAATGTGATGATTAATATAAACTTTTCTTATTGGCCAAGTATTACATACATAAAGCTAATTTAAAAACTACTATTATAGACAGCCGTTCATCATGAATTTAATTTGTATTGTAAATCCCTGAAATGTATAAATACAAAATCTGCCAAAAAAACTGCTGAACCATAGTCCCCTCTAGTAAAGTGTGAGGACTACAGCATGCCTTAAGTGTAGTGGGTACCGCTGCCAACCTCAGGACACTACGTCAAAGTGTCAACAAACACACTCTGTTTCATCATGGTCCTTACCTTTTCCCTCTCCCCCTTTATGAGAAAACTGATCATGCTGTCATTCGGTAAACCTCTAGGCTTCTCCCAGGTCACAGCCGCATGAAACTTATTTAGCCACTGGTAAGACAACCCTGTTGGTGGAGGATGCTGATCTGTGGGGAAACACAACAGAGAAATTACTCTCAAGCTACATGATTCTGTTCTGCACAAGCAATTAAAGAACACACACACAATGCAAGACACTCTCACTGTTTATGAAGGAGAGAAACCACACTGTTGAAAATCAGAAAAGAAGTTTCTCTTAGTAGACTCTCCCCATCAATCTGCGCAATACTCTGCTGTGTGCAAAATCCTAATGCAATATCCTTTCACAATGTCCTCATCATCTGTTTAATGCATAATTTCCTGCAACAACTGTTATTTGTGCAACACATCTATTTCACATGACAACGGAAAAACGGGTAGAAATTGTGGGACGAATAAAGAATTATCTTATCTTATAATCATGGTTGAAGAACATCCTTTTTATTATCTGCTTTAATTCAATTAATTAATAACTTAGTTATTACACTGTATTTCTCTTGTACATACATTTTTCAATATTTATTTGGATCATTTCAATCTCCACTGCTACACTCTCTCACTCACTGACACACTCACTCACTCACTGACACACTCACTCACTCACTCACTCACTGACACACTCACTGCCTGTGGCTGCATGGCAGATGGCAGAGCGGAAAAGGAGCGACGTTTGGAGCTTTTTTTACAGCTACAAACCAAACCACTGCAACCTGCAATGTTTGCAGGAAAGAAATTAGGTACTGTGGCAACACCACAAATTTACATAAGCATATTCAATAAAAGGGGAAAATGTAAACATGTTATTGTTTCTGAACAAAAACCTATAAAGCTGTAGCTCTCAACAAGGGGACAGGTCCCAAAATGGGACCCTCGGGGGATCATTTCTAGGACACAGGAGGGCAAAAAGACAGAGAGCCAGTAGGAGTATTTTCTTTTGTTTATATTTGCACAACTTAATTAGTATATTTAAGAGTTAATTAAGACATTTAGAGTTTGTTCATTTCAAATGCAGATTACCACCCCAAAAGGGGAATTTAAGTTTTAAGTTTCCTATAGGCCTAAACATTTCTGAGCTACTTAATAAAAGTATTTTTATTGCCTGAAAACTTTGTCCTGTGTTTTATTATCATCATAAAGATGATTAATTAAAGGAAAACTTAAATAATCATGAAAATTCAAGTTTTCATATTGATGATGCATTCACTTAGTAAATGATGATACATTGCTCCCCCCTACACAAAAGTATATGGTAGTAGTAAAAAGTATCGGTATTGGTATCGGTAATACTGGCCCTGTATTTACTTGGTATTGGATCGATAACAAATTTTGCCTGATCGCACAGCCCTAATTCACTGCACTGGCGCGAACAACGATATTATATGTCACTTCGTAGAATTCACCTCTGATATCAACTCTGAGTAAAATTAAAACGACTGCTGTTTTTGTTTGCTATGTGACCAATGTCTGAGTTTTTAACGACTTATAATTCCGATAATATTGCTATCCACTTCCGTGTCAATATTCTGCTGACGTCAGAGCCAGTCACGTGGAAAGAATCTCAATGAAGATAGGCTTTCGCGTCACAGAGTCACGCGAATTTCTCGCTCCCGGTGAGGCGAATTCACGTCGCCCGGCGCAAATTCGCATTTTCTGACTATGTATATACTTTGCCAGATGTGGTACGATCCCGGCTCTAAGGGCAGCTTAATTGGAAAAAAAATGTATTCTTATAATATAAGGACTTTGTTGCTCACAAAATTCGGACTAAATGATAGACATTTTAATTAATTCTGACTTTATTTTCATGTAATACCATGATTCTTATTGCGCCGCTCTGTTCTGCCATAGTAACCTGCCACTCTGCGACCAGTAAAAAACAAACTGATTTCTCCTTTTTCCTCCAAAATCCCTCAAGTTTAGGTTGTACTGCGTCTCACGAACAATTATGGGTGAATACAGGACTTCGTTAATGGAGGTGTTGATAATGGAAAATTATACTGTTGGAGAAATTTGAAAAATCCCAGGAATGGTAGAAGATATTCTAGGATACATCCGGAATTAACCGTAAAGTTTAATAGGCCTAATTCCATCATTTTAAATGAGTGATAGTCTATTTCGTCCATTTACGACATTAAAGCCTGCTGATTAAATTCCGGTAATAGGGGCTGGATGAGCGACTACACGGTCCTCATCGATCCGATAATGGCTACCTTCTGGACAAATATAGGACAGAAAGGAAATCGATCAATACCTGCTTTACAGTGAAACATCAAGATCAAGGCGGTGTGCGAGAAGAAAAGGAGAAACTCCTGAGTCCTCGTCATGTTCTCAAATGTCTCAATCCACCGGCAAGAGTCAGGGTCGATCCTCCTTCAGCTCCAACAGATGACGTTGAACAACAATGTTGAGAAGAAGGGCATAATAGAGATAAGTTCGTTTGTCACCACGAACTGCCCGACTTTCTGTCTCTCCTAGAAGCCAACCAACTGAGTGGCAAGAAGCAGGGGGCGGAGCCTCGAGGGTGTGAGGCTATCACACGAGGACAACAATCAACACATTTTAAGGTGTGTGCTATTTTAATATATATTTATATATGTGTGTGTGTGTATGTTAACATACATTTCATACATTTCTATGATATCTAATAATCTCGTTTCTTTTTATGTATGAATCGTGTACCTTTGTATGTATGTGTATGTATCTTACTATCTATCCATCTATATCTATTTTTGGATATATGCTATTGAGAGGGTGAGCAACCTTAAGAGTTTCTTTTAATATCACATTCCCATGGAAAACTAAAATCTAAATGAATTAAATAAGCAAGAAACCAAGATGCACAACAACGTATCTTGTGCAGTTCATGTTTGAAGTGTGATCAGGCTGCATGTCCTAGGGTCGATGGCGAGACCCTAAGCCCTCGTGTGCTCCTCAGGGAGGGTCCAAATGCTGGCAAATAACTTCACCATATTGGCTGTGTGTTACTGAATTTGGCGGATATGTTGAAGAAAATAACGACCAGAACTATTACAACAATTGTCCTCATGGATGTATGTCTGTGAAGATCATTCATCCAGGTCATGATAATCCCAATAGATTACCCTGACCTGATCGATTACCTAGCAGAGTAATAGATGGGCTTCGTTTTAGTCTTGAATATGTTTCAGGTGTCTAGCACAGAAACATTGCAGTCAGTGTGCGGGGAATTTGGAAGTATAAATCTATATTGAAGCAATTACAAATTCCTCGTTGGGCGGCGCCTGGCGGCGTTGGGTGTGGAGGGCCGTTTGTCTGGTTCTGTCTTTGGGTTTCACACCAGTTGGATCACTCTTTGATGAGAAATGGGTATTTGTTTTACAATAAGACGTTTTAGGCTACTTTCTCAAAGAAGGCTGGTCGAGGTCACAAGCACAGAAAATAAAAAATCATCTGGGAGTTGGGGGAGTCCACATGGAGATCTGGAGCAGACAGTGGTGAGTAGCTCTGATAAATCCAACATAAATGTCGTATCCCGCAACCTAGGCGTCATCCTGGACTCCACCCTTTCATTTCAATCACAAAATCCCCCTTTTACCACCTAAAGAACATCTCTCGTCTCCGGCCATCACTCTCTGACTCTGTTGCAGAGTCCCTCATCCACGCCTTCATCACCTCTCGTCTGGACTCTTGAAATGGAGTCATGTCCGGGGTACCCAGCAAAGCCCTGGACCGGCTCCAGTATGTCCAAAACTCTGCAGCCAGAGTTCTCACCCGCACCAGGCCCTGGCAGCACATCCCTTGGCCCCAAGTACCTCACCAACCTTCTCCACCCCTACTCTCCTTCTCTGAGGCTTCGCTCCTCCGACACTAGTCTGCTCTCTACCCCCCACACCAGGCTGCAGACATTCAGCGACCGAGCCTTCAGCTTCGCAGCCCCCGCCTTCTTGAACCCCCCCCCCCCGAAATCAGGAATTCTGCAACATTGGACATTTTCAAAAAACTCCTCTAACACCACCTGTTCTTAAAGGCTTAGGATGTCAATGTCCCCTCTACACATCCCTTGTTTTAATGTTTATTTATTCGTATGTTTTGACTACCCTCTTTGTGAAGCATCCTTGGGTTCATAGAAAGGCGCTATAGAAGTCCTATTTATTATTATTATTATTAACACCTTCTCACCCTGTCTCCTTTTAATGTTGACAAACTACCGACTCCCCCCGCCTCATCCACACATCCACCTCCTCTCGGTAAATGAGTTTTGCCTCGCAATGTACGCAAGCTGGGCCAGTTTCTCAAGATGAAGGATCTTAATCAAGTTATCATGAACTTGATTTCATTAATTATACGTTTACAAGTGTACAGTATGTATTTTCCCTGTGACTTATGTTTACACTATGTATCTGTACACCCACTAGATGTTCACACGTGCGTCAGCATAGAGTCATATATAAAATATACGAGATATCATATAAAACCCACCAGCACATGGACTTACCAACGACTGCTCGGAACCAAACTTGGTCATAAGTAGGGGAGACTCTGTAATAAGACCAATGGAGGCAGAGAGAAGCAGAGGTAGGAGAAATAATTTTGCTGAAGAACATCAGCTTTTCCCGGACAATTTACTTACTTACTTACTCCTCGCATTTCCCATGACGGGATAATTGGTCAGTTGAAGTCCAAGTTTTCCAGGACGAGTGGGAACCCTGAATCCACACAGCCACTTGAATATTAAAGTGTACACATGTATTTACATACCTATATTTGTGTGTATCTGTTTAGAAAGAATAAAATGTATATCAGTCTCCAGTGTTTTTTTCCCAGATTTTATTGTATAAAAAGGCTTTAAATTTTTCCAAGCAGCTGCTTTTCGGCTTACAATGCAATAGAAATGAAAAAATCTCTGCTAGGACACATTTGGATTGAACGTGACTCCAAAATGTTTCAAATATAAATGCATACATACAAACGTACCTGGATAAGGAATTACCTTTACAGCATGACGACAAATTATGTACATTTCATTAAATATTACTCATTATCTGCTAATTACAGTGTAGCACTTGTGAAATACTGTAAAATGAGAAGCAGCACGTGATGACGGTCTTATTACTGTTAATGAGGGAGTGATTTCAGAAGGCAGAGTAGAAAGGCACTGGATCTGAACCCAGATGAGAGGAACTCTTTACGTATTCTATTGATATAAATGTCACAGTGCTTCGTCAGCGTTTTCTGTCGTCTGACTTTTATTGTTAAATGAGCCCAGAGAGAATATTGTTTGTGATTTTTACACAGCTCTGCAAACAGTTTTCTTTCTGTCAAAAATGTATCTCTTTCCTCTTATTACAACTGAACCTACCCTTCTTTGGAACACCTCATTCACACCCCTTTAAAACAACCATTCTGTGTTTTGAGTTTGAAAAGCCTCTAACTTAAGTCACTAAACAGAACGGGTGTCGACTTAAACCCAAGAGCTTTAGATGAATCTTTCTGTTAATCGCGACCTGGTTGAAACAGTGCAGCCAACAAGGATTAACCTTTATCTTTACTGACAATATCAACACATTCCATTTCGGCTACGCCGGGACTTGCTGAGCTCCTCATCTTGGCAGCCGGATGTGAACGCTTGGCTAAAACATACACTGCCCCATGAAAATATGAGGATGTCTCCTAAAACTCTCTCTGGATCATAGATCTGAAGGGCCAAAATCACACAGAGAGAGAGAATACAAAGAATTGCTTTAGTTTTGATATCTCCCACCAAATGAAGAACAGTCAATTCTACAGGTAATAAATAGTGCCACGTAACGCAGCATGACTCAGCAGAAAGAAACAAACTGACACCTGGTGGCCTTGGTGTTGCTAGGATACTAGGATACATTCTCAGAAATACTGCTCTTGTGGATTTCAAATGACTATCTACTGCAATGTTGTGATATTTCAGCCAAACGGTGTCTTCCCCCCTTATATTATCAAGGACAAGGTGAGGGCGTATGGTAAAGTGGAGGGGGTCCAGAGGTCAGAGGTCAGCCCAGGTCCGTGGATGTCCCACTGATGGCACGAAACACATGGAGGGAGTTTTGCAGCAGCGAACGCATCATATGCTCCTGGTAGATCTGAGACCAAAGCAAAACAGACGGGATGAGTTTTCATTTAAACACGCGCTCATACCAAAGTCAAATTATTTCAATGTCTTTTTTTTATGTTTATGTATGCCATGCACTAACAAAAACATATATATGAAAATCACATTCATGCCTCAGTATTCATGGTAGCAGAATGGCCCGTCACGTTGTCTAAGCACCAAATCTTTGTGGACAAGTAAGATTTCCTTTATTTCAAAGTCCTCAGAGACATTCATTACGTTACTTTAGGAGGATACAGGAGCCTTCCTTCTTTTTCTGCAGAATAAATGGGCTTCTTTTAGTCCTGTAACCATAAGTATTTAAACCTGTGTAGGATGCACCCCAACCAGGAGCAGGCCCAGGAAAGAATGGAGAAGGAGGACCCTAGACCAGACCAGAGAACAGCAACCCCCGAAGCGCAAGCTAAACCCACAGCCCCGAGACCCGCGCAGACCTCTGGCAAGAGGCAGGCCACACAACGCAGACGACAGAGCCACCCCCCAATACCCACCCCCAAGAGGGCAGAATGAGGCACACCCACCACCAGGGCCCAACCTGCAGGGTGCAGTTATTAGTTCAAGTAGGGTCCACGTCCCCGAGAACCCACAAACATAGAGCCCGCCAAATGCCGGAGAAGCCAGAATCCCCCCAGACCAAACCCCGGAGGGAGCGCGACGACGCCCCTGACAGCCCACCGGAGAAACCCCGTGTAAGACTGACACCCCAGCTGCATGGTACGAGACAAAGAGGTCAAGGGCCGAGCAAAAATACACATTTGACACTGTTTTGAGTTTTGGACTAAGTGAGGTTGTGATTGGTGTCCTAGCAGGAAGACAGTAGTGGTAGTTGTGTTTGTGTCTACGTTTCTAACCAGGAAACTACTGTGTCTGTTAACAGATGTCACTGGCGGCATATCTCATTTGCATGGATTTTGCAGGAGGGACAAGGAGGCCAAAAGCACATGCCAAAACTACCTTGAAATACTGGAAAAGCTTTCGAAGCCTTTTCACATGAATACATTTGGTTTATTTTATCCCCTAACATAACTGCGGAGAACAAACCCACAAATAAATACAAAAAGAAAAACACTTCATGACCACATTACCTGTTTTTTGCCTTAAAGCTGAAGGTCAGCACAATGGAGAGAAGAATCACACGGGTTAGTTGAGGACTATCAGAGAGGATTAAGTGTTATCTGATTCCAACAGTCACATTAACCTACCTAAACTCATGATGGTAAAAAAAAACAAACAGAAAAGAAAGAGACACATTTTTTGTGGGCGAGTCTGTTATCCTGCCAAGAATTTTTCGGAGTACCATAAGAGCCGTGATAAATCAAAGGTGGAGAGCAAATCCTTGGCACTTTCGTTTAGCTTTAAACTGCCAACAAATCATGACTCACTTCCAATCAGGTTTTCAAAGTCAATCATGAAAGTGAAATAACATCAAGATAATTACAGGTGCAATACCTTAACTATTACTCATAACCAATGTGGAAAATGATCACATTGGCTTTTATTATATCATAATCTGAAGAATTTTCATACGTATAATTGGCTCAGTTTAAGCCCTTCTTTGCTTTACAGTAGATAAACATCTCATTAAAGGATCCATCCCAAAAACAGAAATTAAGATATTATTCTCGGTTCCCTGCTGATGGAAAGTCAAGTGAAATGGCTGCCTCCTGGGGTTTGGGCTGCTTAGGTGTGGCAAAAGCAAGGGTTAGTGTTTATTTTTGGATTATGTACAAATGTGAAAGAACAACGCCACCTGGGGAAATTCACGACAAGGAATTATGGACGATGATACGGATTACTAGTTCTCAATTTCTCTTCAGTACCAGAGGGAATTCTTCGATAAGGGAACGTTCCCCACCACATATGAAACAAAGGAAGCATTCGCCCTGGAGACCATCCATAGGAAACACCCAAGGAGGAAAATACCTCAACATAGCTGGTCAATCAGATTCTCCAGCTCCCTCTGGTGGACTGGAGTAACCGAACGGGGACAACAACTACTCGGAGGAATGATCCTCAGGGGAGGGTGTCCTGTAATAAAAGGCCGAAACACCCGCTGATCCTGAGGTATACAACTGACGATGTATCCTGAAATTTAGAATTTGAATATTTAAGCCACTTTATCCAAACTAGGATTGGCTGACTTAAAAAAAGAAAAGAAAAAGGGAGGTAACACTTAATAGGGACAAAGTAAACCTAACCATAGCAAACCTAGATTAAAATAGGGAGGTGTTGAGGACAACAAGTACATGGCCTTAAGGCTCCCCAAATTTCAACTGCTTTGATCTTGCCCGACATTGATGCAGCGGCTCGTTACCTTGAGTTAACTCGCTTTGTTCACTGTTTTGTTAGCTGTAGCATCAATGTGAGCAAATATATAGATGTGTACTCTGAGCCTCTCTCCAAACGTCTGCCATCTTACCGGAAGTCGGAAACTTCTTAGCCCACAAAACACTTGTAGAGCTTTAAACCATAATCAGCTCGCGCTAACATGTGCCCTAAAAACAAATGCAACAGTATATGACCTTTCATTCCTTTGGTTAGTGTGGAGCTAAGGAGGAGATGACCAATACTCAGAGTCATCTCACACCCTTTATCTGAATCTTTTCAGAGAAAACTTAAGAAATACGATTCGCAGGAAAATGTAAATATTAAAAGACAGATCAAGGTGTTACGATTATATGCGGGACACATTTTGTGAAGGTGTAATTAATAGTTTATCGGTAATGCTCCAGACAAGAGGATGGGTCTTCAAAGTCCTAAAACAAAACGTTAATGAAAAAATGAGTGACTGAATTCTTAGAATGTTCAAGAGGAAGTTACAACTACTGGTCATATCTAATATAGAGTCCATTCACAAAGTATTGACACCCTTTTTCACATTTTATTATGTTGTGCCCTTCTGATAAAATTTATTTATTTATTATTTATTTATCCCCTAATCAATCTACGCTCCATAATCCCTCACAACAAAGCAGAAATAGGATCTTTGAAATTTGTGTTAATCTATTAAAAAAAGAAAAACTCAAATAAAAATGACTAATTCATTAATAAAAATTGACATTTTAGCATCAAAAGCTATTTTCAACTTCTTCTGTGTTAGAAAAAAATTTCATAGTTCAGCTCCACTGAACTATAGTTTTATTTAGTGGTTTATGTTGAAACAATTGTGCTGATGCTCTAAATGTTCTATAATATAAGGATTTACTACAATTGTTGTTTGAGTAGCAGAATTCTGTAATCTGTGGTCCACTTTAGAAGAACTTTTCTGACCAGTGAAGGTTGATAAAAACATAGGTGTGACACAGTGAGCTCACCTGCTCGTGTATGATGTCCGACAGCTCCGTCACCATCTCTTTGAAGTTTCCCTTCAGGCCCTCGTGATACTCAAACTGGTCCTCTTTAATCAGACGCTCGTTTATGTCCAGAGCCAGGCTGCAGGCGTGGACAAAGCACCTGCAATTTAAAAAAACAACAAAAAACATCAACTTTGTGACTTTGTATCAGGTCCCACATGCCCCGCGCAGACCATATGTTTTGGGACGATGTAATCCCAATTTTCCCTTTCAACAATCAGAGAAGATCTGGTCTGAGACCTTGGTCGATACTGACGCTTAGCCCAGAATGTCTGGTAATATGGGGGTTTACAGATCATTCTTTAAACCTGTACCTACCCTGATTATTATCAAATATATTTGATAGTTAGGATTTAAAATAAGGTCGTTAAACTGTCCACAGGAAGCATGCAGCGGACAGTAGGGCTGGTAGCTCAGAGGGTAGGGCGGCTGTCTCCCAATCGGAAGGTGGCTGGTTCAAATTCCACCAGGGTCTACATGTCATAGGGTCCTTGAGCAAGACCCTGAAACCATAGCTCCCCGGGCGCTTCTGAGGGGCTGCCCACTGCTCCCTCGGAAGATCGGAAGGTGGCCGGTTCGAGTCCCACCGGGGTCTACATGTCATGGGGTCCTAGAGCAGGACCCTGAGGCCCTAGCTCCCCGGGCGCTTCCAGGGGGCTGCCCGCTGCTCCCTCATGGATGGGTCAAACGCAGAGAAAGAATTTCATTATGTTGTAATGGCTGCATGTGACAAATAAAGGATTTATTTATTTTTATTTTGGTGGACACCGTAATGATAATAATAAATAAATAAAATAACAAAAAAACAGCTCGCTGTTCATGCACTCCTGCGCTGTAGACGACTCATTATTATGTAAGCCTTCAACGCTCACACAGTGAGAGAAGAAGCATGGTTAGTAGAGCGGAGCTGGCACACAGTGCTGAAGAAAAGGAGTGGAGATCCTCAGAGTCCATGAGTAATAATAATAATAATAATACATTTAATTTATAATGCACTTTACATTTGGATCAAATCTCAAAGTGCTAAGAGTACAATATGACCCAATCCTGTATTGCAAAGTTGAGAAACGCTCCTTTACCACCACAACTGCATTGTGAAATGAAGACCAGGCTGCTACTGGGAGCGTGGGACTAATGCTAAGTTCTTGAGCGCCTGAGTCCCTCCTCAAAGTCTAAAAGCATTCCCAGAGGATTCTTGTCACAAATTTCACGTCAACCAAGTTGCAAACCATCATTGTTGTGTACTCGCCTTCCAACACTGTATCAGAGGAGACAGTGGAGATGCTCTAATTGGACTTGACAGCAGCACTCTGTGCAACTTTCTTGCATTCCTTGGAGACTTCAACGCGAAGCTCAGGCCAGATGATGCCAGTTCACATTTCACGTACTTCAACAACCCCCCAACTGCAATGGTGATCAAACATCTTTTTACCCTTCTATTGGAACACAATCCACTGGCCGCCAACACCCTGTTCCAGAAAGAGATGGACCTACTAAGATTGAGCGACGGGCCTGCTAAGGTATCCCTGTTGGGAGGGAAACTGTCCCGAATCAGAGAGTTAAGGGCTATGCAATACACGCTGAAAATAACGAGAGAGGTAGACAGCCTGACAAGAAAACCGGTATTTTTTATGCAGATCCAGAATGTTAGGAAATGTACGATGATGGTCTTTGTGGTGTTATGTACCGAGGTGATAACGGCAGAGTAGGATGGAGGGGAGGCAGAAGTGGCAAAGGAGGAGGACGTGGGGGAGGATGGAGCAATAACAAAAATGCTGGAGGCTGCGTCTCTTTCGGCTAACAGGGCCATTGGTCACGGGACTGTCCTAGAACCAACATGGCGAGAAGAGGGTGAGACAGAGGAGGCTGACGAGGACAGGAACATAAACAAACCACAGACACAGAACCACATGACTGGATGTAGAGCAACGGAAATCAGGTCAGTTGCACCGACACACACACACACACACACACACACACACATGCAGACACCCAGCACACAGAGGATGATCAGACAGATTCGGATGAAGAACTTTGAGAAAGAGGAAGAATTTCCGTATTTAGAACTAATTTTGGCATCATTGGATTATAAGGAGAAACCAACTACTACGTTGCAAATTAAAGAGAAAGAGGTGACTTTTCTGAGTGATTCCGGAGCATGCAGAACTGTCGTCCCAGAAATTGATCTACCTAGAGGAATTCAAAGTCAAACAAAGTTCTAGGAGTAAGATCGGCAACAGGCAACAGGACATGTTGTTATGGAGACACTGTCAGAAAATGTAAACATCCATGGTGAGGAAACAGGTAGAAGCTGTTCAACTACGCTTCTGGTCTCAACTTTGTCCAATAAATTTACTTGGCAGGAAAGAAATTATGTTACTAAAATTAGCAATTGTGTCCACTCCAAATGGCATAAGAGTCATCAGAATGGACCTAAATTTAAATGGTAACATATAACTATTTGTAAGGGAGGATGGTTCAAGATTTACAGGCTGTATACAAAGCTGTTATACCTAGAGCTCCAAACACACCAGCAACCATCCATGTGTTCGCAGCTCAATGGAAAAACAGTGGCATGGTAACTTCAACGGGAAAACCAGCAAGACACAAAGATCTGCTTCTTAAATTATTATACGCAGCCTCTCGAGGAAACCAACTAGCAGACATAGTGGCTAATAAAGCAGCAGCTAAATTGAGCCATGGGGTAAACCATGTCTCAACACGGGGAATGGTAGAGCAAGTAAACAAAGTATTTAGGACATTTGGGTTTTCCTCTTATGCTAAATCGCTCGTGAAAACGGTGTGGTATGGTAATTCAACTTTTCCGTTTCAGTGCATTCACCATGTTTTCATTGAACTAGATAAATGCAATAACAAGAAGTGGTGCTTGGTGATAGTGGATGTTTTTTTTCCAGATGGCCTGAGATTATTCCAACTGCTAAAGCAGACACTCCCACGGTAGCAAAGGCACTGTTGAGAGACATAATTCCAAAATTGGGAGTACCTGAGAAGTTATATGGTGACAATGGCACACATTTTGTTAATGAAATCATTGATCACCTTATAGCATCTCTTTGCATAGATTGAAGGAGACATTAGGTGGGTTTACATGGACAGACTAATTCCGTTTTAGATTCGGAAAAGACGTCTAATCGGAAAGAAAATGCTGCATGTAAACACCCCTTTCCTAAAGGAAAGAACCTTTCCGAATTGGATTTCATTCTTTTGCAAGGAGGTAGTCAAAATCCTTTCGGAAAGCCTTTCCGATAGCCAGTCGCTGCATTTAAACGCTGTATCGTAAAGCTTTCTGTTTAAGTTGTATCTGCGCATGCCCAGCGTTGTGATGTCGTGATAGTTCCATTTGTAGAAAGCACAAATGGAACTATCAAGAACAAATTGAGAAACACAATGGCTGAAACGGGAAGATACTGCTGACGTGTCCATTACCATGGGTCACCACGGTTTAACCACATTGGCAGACGCATTAGCAGAAAATTTGGATAGTGAGTCAGGGGACATGATGAACTCCTGGTTTGGCAGATGGAAAAGGAATGATTGTGACTGTTCTAACATCTGTCTCTATCATTGCAAGACTTCTAGTTCTATTTGGTTTTTGTATTAATCCATGCGTTAGAGGTTTGATTCAGCAACTACTTGAAACGGTCTTGACCAAAAACATGCAAATGTATTTAGCTATTTCTCCAAACGCAGATGAAGATGACAATATACGAATCAGAGATACTTTCATGGCTTAGTACGTACCTACTAATGATCATTATTTTTGAAAATCTTTGGAGGAGGTATAATGTGAACCGTAGCTCTACTACTAATAAAAATAGTTTCTCTAACCAGATTTCATATTTAATCTATTGTTTTTATTATCTTATTTACATTGATTCATTTATTTTTTTTATGTTTGACGTGTACTTTGTTGGTTTTGCACTAAAGGGGATTTTAGGAGTTTTATTGCTTTGATTGATTGCTTATTTTGAAGACTTTTGCTAAAAAAAAATGTATCTTGTTTTTGTGCTAATAAGATTAGCTCAAACAGGGGGAATTGGTGGAAAATTGTATACCTTCATTAATGCTTGTGTAACTATTGAATGATTGTAAGTACATACAAACTCATTTTAGGGGAGGTGACCCTTAACTTGCACATGCAATGCCAGGACTGGAATGTTGCTGCCGACCTTTACAGAGGAAAACAACCCCATTTATTGTATGCAGAAGAAAGATAAACCTCTTTGAAGAAGACCAGACCCTTCGACTTGTGACGCCTTAAATTGTAAGCTCTAGCGGACTGTCCTCTGAGCTTCACTGAGATACACAACTTTGCTGTACCTGTTTGCTTCTTCTTGCTGCAAGAATTCAATATTTTTATGCTTTCCAATGTCTCCCAGAATCGACAATTATCTACTCTATCATAAGGCAACTAGACCACATACTGGTACGGCGTTAATGGAGGAACTCTGTGCTGAATGATGAAGCTTTTAATCACCTTCGACTCTGTGGTCATCTGACCATCGAGTTGAATCCATTAAGGTACGACTATGCCAAAGGTCCGCAAGCCCAGCACATGGACCCGATTTGACAGGAAGAGTTTCTCCACAAGTCCTGACCTCTAAAACAGATACACAGATGAGGGTAGAAATTTCTTTCAGCTGCTGGAAGGGAATGAGGAACTTAACTCAATGTACCAGCTATTGTCACTGCGAGCAAGGAGGCGAGCAGGACCTCCCTCAAGTGCAAGCACCCACGCCAAAAATTCAGTCATGACTGGATCGAAGAAAACCGTGACAATGTATGACATGTATCACATGTATGATGAGATCAGAGGGGAGGAGCTGACAGAGACAGTGGGGACATTGGAGGTAGTCTGGGATGAGCAGCAGTACAGGGAGTTATGGAGAATCATTAACGAGATGAGTAGGCGTAGAAGATTAAAGGAGGGACAGGCAACCAACAACAGCCCAGAAAGGAGAGAGTTACCTCTCGATTCACCCACTTCTGGAATCTCTTAGGAACACACCTGACAGTGGATGCTTCCGAGAAAAAGATAACTGCAGTCCTCACAAACATCAGCATCGATGATAGCCCCTTTATGATCAAGGAGCTTACCAGGGTGAAATCTGTATAACAACATGTGCTGAAAGTGCTGGGCCAGATGGCATTGTAGCTGAAGTGTTTAAGAACTGTGATCTTGACAACATTATTCTGGAGATTTGTAACTTTTCTGTTGAAAAACAACAAGCCAGATATCTACAAACATCATCCTTGTGACTAAATCCTGGGATTTTTCAAAAGTTGAAAACTATTGAAGCATTAGTCATCTGTCATCGCAAAAGATATTCAACCGTATGAATCTAAACCCGATATGTGGTGCCATCTACCCTCATTTCAGAGAGAACCAAAATGGGTTCAGCGAAGGGAGAGGCAATGTAACCCAGATGCTGACCTTGAGAAGAATCATCAAGGAACTGAAAAAGAACAATCTTAACGCAGTTCTGTGATTTATAGATTTCAAAAAGGCGTTTGTCTCGATACACAGGGGTGTAATGATGAAGAAGCTCAAGGCCTATGGCGTCTATCTGAACCTTCTCAGGTATAAAAACCCCTGTAACCAGGCACAAGATCAAGGGGTGTATACCCAGACAGCATCAGCGAGGATTTGACATCAAAGTGGGATTATTCCAAGGGGACATACTCCCCTCCTTCCTCTTCAACATAGTCCTGGACTATGCCCGCAGTCAGACCATCAGTGGACGGGAGTAAGAACTCAAGACTCACTATAACTCCATGGCGGTCCCATTGATTCCCTGCTCTAGTCATAACAGACCTGGACTATGCAGACAACATCAGCCTACTGTCTTACTGGCCGGAACAAGCGTAGGAGCTGATGCCAGAGCGGAGACAGAGTTTACAAAAGTTAATTTCAGGCTTAATGCCTAGAAAACTGAGGTTATTCCCTTTAACATCCACCGACACCATCCACCTCTAAGGACAACAGGGGGTAGTGAACTGAGAGATGTCTACGACTTTAAGTACCTTGGGTCATGGATCAGCTCTTCAGAGCAAGACTTTAAAGTGAGGAGAGTTCTTGCGTGGAAGGCTTTGAAGGGTGAGTGAAATAATAGCATCCTGAAGGGCGAGGCTGGCAGGGGATTGTCAGAGACATCAGGAGCTCCAAGCCAGTAAACTGGTGCTGTGGGAGCCAACACATGGACATTGACCATGGGGTAACCCAAATTAATATTGATATTCTATATTCTATATTCATTGATATTCTTAAAAGAAGCAGGTGCAGAAAGCACTGGCGAGCGAGCACTGGTGCATGGAGGATCGGGATGACTGGAGGCGTTGATGGAGGGTTCTTCTCAGGATGAACGATTGATGAGGTTGATGCTCTTCGATGGGATGGGAACAACTATCCTTGCCTCCACATGCTCATCAATGAGTGGCTCAAGACACTGTAGCTGGTTCACCAGTCGTCCTACCTTAGACCACTTTGGTAGTTACTAACCACTGCAGACTAGGAACACCCGACACTCACCAACTCAGGATGAGTCCTACAGTTTTGGATATGCTTTAACCGAGTTTTCAAGTCATCTGTCGAAGTGGCTCAGGTCGTTACGAACGCCATTCTTCCTGCTTCTGATACATCTTCTTAAAGACAAAATGTTCATTTGCTTTGTTTTATATCCAACTCACTGACCTGTGCCATTGCAATGATATCATTTATATTGTACGGACTTCACTGTCAGTGTTTACAATGTTATGGCAGATTGTAGGGTCGAAGATACAGACTTAAAAAACAATGAGAAACAACCAGCAGCTGAGTCAGTTAGTTCAAAGGTTACCTGAAAATATCCTTGAGGTCTTTCACTTTCTTGCTGCCAGACAGGTTGTATTTTCGGTCATCGAGGAATGCGCGAGCGTAGGCCATAGGACCGGCATTCACCTGCAGCAGAATCAGCCTACTAATCAGCCTACTGACATCAACTTTAACGTTCTATCCAATATGTTTTAGATACATTTGTTGAAATGAGATGCAGTAGTGGGGGTTTATTCTGGTCTTTGCTGTGGAAAAGACCGAAGCCTTTACCTGAACGGAGACGCAACCCTGCAGTTTGAGCTGCAGCTGTATCATGTCCACCTCCTGGCAGGAGCAGAGCTTGGTCAGCTCCGCTGTCCGCGCCTTCATCTCATCGATGGCCACATCCACCGGCTTGAGCTCCACCTGTTTTTCCCCAACCACCTCTACACGCTTTTTCACATACGGGAAGGTGTTGGCAGCTGGGAAATAATGAAAGTCAATAAAACCAACCGAAGAGGACTTTAAGAGAAAAAAAGAATACGGTATAGCATCTGGCTCACATTTGTGAGAATAATACTGAATAATGCATAATTAACATGGTGGAAGTCATAACGATAAAACTTCAGACTGACTGAAATGTAACGGATGGATGACACTCTCAGGGAGAAGCACAGCTCTTTTTTAGCAAAAATACTACAACTGTGTGTGTGTGGTCAATGTACTTGTGAGAACGATCCTCCTCTTGCACTGCTCTTCCACCCCGCCATGTTTTTTGCCGGATAGTGTGTAAGGTGTCTCGAACACAAAACGGTTGATGTTGTGGCACTTCTCAAAGTCTGTCTTCTTCTCTGGCGCCTCCTTGTCCTCAAAGTATGGTTTGACAAATGTCACCTGGATGTAGGCAAACTTTGGGTCCAGGTCTTTGGGGTTTACCTGTGGGGAAAAAAAGTATTTCATTCAAATCAAAATGATAAAAGGATCTATTCATCCGAAAATAAGACTTAAAAAAAATGTCTTCAGCTTCACAGGAAATGAGTTTTGTAGCTTTTTCCTGAAGGGCGAAGATGGAGAGTTAATTACAAAAAGCAAATAAACAAAGGAGTATTAGGGCTGCATTGAAAACAAAAGAATTTAAGATTTTGAGAATGAAATAGTCATTTTACAAGAATAACATCTAACACTAGAGAAAATGTGTAATTTTTCGAGCAATAACCTTTAATTTTACTGAAATAAAGTGGTTATCTTATGAAAATTCATTTGCAATTTTATAGGAATGAAGCAGAAATCTTACAAAATTAAGGGGATAGAGAATAAAGTTGTTCTTTTATAAGAATAAAGCTGCAATTTTACTAGAATAATTTCATAATTTTAAGAGAATAAAGTCATAATTGTTCAAGAGTAATGTCAAAAATTTACGAGAATTCAGTGGTAATTTTTTCAAATAATTTTACGATGTCAGCAACCCTGAACAGGATAAGTGGTTACAGATAATGAAATGAATGAATGATACTTATAATTATTTGGTTAGGATGAGCCAAAAGATTCAATAATTCTTTATTTGTCCAAACCTTTATTAAAATAAAGCTTCACAAGAGGCTCCACACTCCACATTTTGACGCTGGAGACTCTCTTCCGATATTAACCTTCTAATGCGTAGCTTAAACTTAAGACTGATTTCTTGTAAGATTACAAATTTTCTCTATAGGAATTACAACTTTATTTTCTGAATATTATGACTTTAAACATCATATTCTCAATTTTTTGCCCCCTCCATTTTCCTTTTTTCTGGGTCAATGTAGCCCCAATACTTTGGTCATAAGAAGCAACAAGAAAGGCTCAAAAAACATACGAATACAAATGACCCTCAGTTTTGCCTCAGTATAGCATATCTGCAATCCAAAAGCTTCAAGTACATGCAACAGAGAGCTTTGCAGAGAGAGCTCGGTGTGTGGAAACCCGTTCGCTGCTGTGCATGTCCTTCAGATGAGTTTTCTCAAAGTTCTAATTCTGACATCAGCTGTAAGTGTCATGGCCCATCGGTGTACAGAGGATGCAACTTATTCAGCTGTTTAGGAAAATGCTACTGCATCGTTTCTCTGCAAAGTTCCGAAAATGTTTTTATGCGCTTTCTCTCAGAGTGGGGGTTAGCAGATAATGATGAATTTTTTCCTTTTTAAGGGGGGTTGGACAGTTCCTTTAAATCACTTGGAAAAGATTTACTTTAGAGAAAAATGAGAATGTCATCTAACTAAAAGCAACTTTATCTTTGCTCATCATCACCATGATAGTAAAAAACGTGCAAACCACAAAGACTTGAGGCAAAAGAATAGAACCCAAATTCAAAGCTGCTCCATTGAGAGGAAATGTCACACATAATCAAAAGAGTGAGGCCAGTCACCATACATCAAAACTCTTTATCCCACATTTTCCTCCTTCTGCTTATCTACTGCACCTTGTTGGAGTCCTGAATTATCCTGACATTTTCCTGTCCAAACTTTTCCCCGTAGAGCGTCAGGAGCCGCTGAGAGATTTCAGACAGCCCGGTCAGTTTGGGCTCTTTGTAAATGTACTCCATCCCATCCTCCTCCTCAAAGAAGCCCTGAAACAAATACACACATATTCATTGTGTTAGAAATATAATGAGAGAGGAAACAAAACAAATCAACCTTAGGTGTCACTATCAAATATACAGATAAAAGCAATATGACACCCTCTGCCTTTTGAAGGTTATGCAAATAGTTGTTTTGCCATGAGGGATATTCAAACTCTGAAAAGCACCATGAAACACATACATCTCATTTACTGACTTCTATGCACGTCAGTAGCCTTAGAGCCTCATCCTGGTTTTGATCATATTGGGGATCTGGTGTTTACATGGAGCGCAGAGAGACCTGGCTCCTCTTATCTATATACACATGATAAATACTAGTATCCCGGTTACTGGTTGTTCCGGAGCCTGAGGTTTTGACCTTTTTTGTGACTTATAGCCTAACTTTAAATCATTTTTGTTGTGGTTATAGAAAATGAGACCACGTCATTTCACAGCTGGCGTAGTGCTGTTAAATGCCAAAATGGCATTGTGGATATGGTTCATTCTTTTTAAATACCAGCAAAGTTAGGTGAGGGTTGCAGACATTATTAAAAAAAACATCATCCACCATGACAGCTAACAGTCTGACGAGTGGGACGAGCATGTACTGGATGAAGATACAGAGACGTGACTGGTGGGAGAGGCTCCTCAGGATTGAGTCAAGTGAAAAGTAAATTTCCGTATGAGTGTGTCCTAACTCTAACAGCTGTGTGACTCATTTGAGCCACTGATAAGTCTGGATGAAAATACAGAACAAGCTCCTGCTCTATTACAAATGAGAGTTACTGTTGAGTTGAACAAACTGGGTTACTGTGGAGAATATCGCGGATTTCCAACCAGTTTAATTGATATTGATATGATCTATTTGAATAAAACACAATATATGAAAGAAACATCTCCTTGATTCGATTAATATGCACCAAATTTGGACAGAATCGGACCAACAGTTGAGAAATTATGGCCCAAAAACTTCCGGAGATAAAGCTCCCACCCTAATGTTGGAACTATACCACCAAACTTTCCCAAAATCAATCCAATTCTTCCTCGTACTATGGTCTATGAGGTGAAACATTTGGAAATTATTCATGAAATGGAATGGAAATTTTTGAGGTGTGTCCACGAAACAGTTTTTTCTGTAAAAAACAGCTCCCCTTCATTTGAAAAATGTTTATGTACAAGATAGATCCTTTCAAATCAATTCATATGCACCAAATTTGGACTAAATCGAACCAACTGTAAGGAAGTTATTGCCAAAAAATGTTTTTTTTCTTAATAAGCTCCACATCGTTAGTAAAATATAAACTAATCATGAGAATAAACCACAATATATACCAGATATATCTCCTTGAGTCGATTAATCTTCACCAAATTTGGACTTCATCGGTCCAACGGTTGAGAAATTACTGCCTCGTGCTTGTGGAGTTAAAATCCCTCTAGTGTCAGAAATATATAACCAACCACCTTCAAAATGACTCCAGTCCTTCCTCGCACTAAGATCTATGCAGGTCTAAAATCTGAAAATGATCAATGAAATCATTTTTGAGTTATTGCGTTAACATGAAGGATCTGCAGCGGTGACGTTGACGATTCCATAGTTTCCCCGACATTTCGGGGATATAATAATAACTTAAATTTGTTTAGCGCCTTTCAGGAGACCCAATGACACTGTTGGCACCAAATATAAAAGGTGCTATGTCAACCTCACCTGTCCATAAAAGGCCACTCTGAAGTATGTCCCCAGCAGCCTGCGGCCTGTTAGGGTTACTTCCATGATCTTATTGTAGGCTCTATGCAGAGTGTTGTAGAGTCGGCTTAGTTTCTGGACAAGACAGAGAAAAATATCATTCTGATCAACAGAGACCTTAAATAAACGTTTCAGCTGATTTGACAGATGGATAATATAAAGCTTCAATTATTCAGATCTAAGGCAAACCGTTGACTAAGCATGAGAACGATGTATGCGGTGACTACAGGCCATGATGTGGAAGACAAAAACACATGTTATCTTCGACCCGGATCCGATGTCGACGGTATCAATAGAAAGGATTGTTTATGATAGCAAGTAGCATCTCAGGAAAGGATAAAAAGGTATTCAGTCAAAAGCACTGCGGGGGTGCTGTTTAGTTTAGTCACAGAGCAGCAGCCACAGGTTCAGGTCCATCTCTGGCCTGTTGCTGCACATCATCTACCAATCTTTCCCTGTGTCTTTTCCGTCCATCCCATCAAAGGTCTACAGGTCCTGCAAACAATTAAAAAACACAGCTGAACCCCATCAACCTCTACAATGAAGGAAGGGGTTGAAAAATTTTTGTTGACTCAGTTTCCCAGAAGCTGTAATGCTTAAAGCCCTGAGACCAGATGTAATAATGTGGATATGCAAAAATAGAAAAGAAAATCAGGATCATGGAGAAAATGACTGTTCCATTGGAGGGGGGCTATGAAAACGGAAGACGAAAGAAACGGAAGAAGTCCACGTACCAATAGTTGTTCAAGATGTGTATGGAAAAAGTTTTGAAAACATAACTGTTCATAGTGGAGGTGAGATATTGCTGATTCCCAGTCTTCCTGGAATCTGCTGACGAGGGAGAGAAGGCCACAGAGCAAAGCCAATGCCAGAAGGTTGAGGAAAAGTGGCAGGATTTCCGGTTGGCTCAGATACATCAGAGCAGCTACAAATGTGGAAAGGAATGATTCAGGAGTCATTCATGTGCACCCCACAGATTCAGGGGGTGATTCTGCATCGTCCCTTGGTTTTCTGTTTTCTTTCCTTTTTTTGGTCTTTGTTTCTGTCCATGTGCCTTTTAGAGGGGTACTCGCACTCCTGCAAAAAATAATCCTTTCTTTGGATTAAAACCTTAAAAAACTTTCCTCGCCTCGGGTCTGTGTCCATATTTTCTTGAGTTGGGTCAGTTTAGTTCTTAACCGAAAACCTTTGGTAGAAAGAGGTATACATAGAAAGTCCACCACAGTCCAGGACATCCCTCAGTATCTGCAAAAACACATGCAGAACACTTCCAGGAAAGATGACAGAATAGAAGAGCCCAAGATTAGTGATGACAATGAATGAAGATCTAAGAAGATGCCCAGCAGTGAGCCCCGAGGAAGAGAAAGGTATGAAAGTGGCGGAATGGCGAAAAAGTCATCAAAACTAGGTGTACCATCTTGTTGGTCATGGGAACCAGGATAAGAAGGGACAGGACAAACTAGAAGCTAGAGAGGTGCAGTGATTGAACCCATCATGCCGACCCATCAAGTGGATTGTAGGTAGATCAGGAATGAAAGACTGCGTATAGATCACACATCACGAGATAAACTCTCAAATCTAGGGTACGTCCACTTAAAATGGTTAAATAGCCCCTAACCATGAATAGTTCCCACAGCATCTTTCTGCAACACATATACACACACCCACACAATCACTATGGATAACCAGCATAAATACTGACTTAGCTTAGCTAGATAACTGTAGTGATGGTGGACAGTTAAAGAATTTAAACACTTGAAGTCATACTCTTAAGTCTTTTCTTCTGCATGTTCAGTTTGAGTCAACTAAATACACTGTGCTGCCACAGTGTGTCAATGCAAAACGAAGGTGTGGTCGACAAACTCCTGTTTTTTGGTGCTGGTTAGTATAATCTTGTTTATTTTATACCAATATAGATTCTTATCCAAATTTTTTGATTGACATTTCAGATGAACTTTTTTTTACTTGAATCTATTTTGGATCCTAGGTGCATTTATGGCCAAATTGAAATCGGACAAAATGAGAACATCAAATATTGTATAAAAATGCATCCCGATTTTCAGGCAATCCAGAAGAACCTGCTGGCAAACAATATAAAAGGAGATGAAGATGATCTTAGGAATGGAAGTCAAAAAGTCGAAGAAACAAGCAACTGGAGATCCCTCCAGTTTGGGTTCAGTGATCCTGGTTCCAACAGTGTTTAATATAAATACTGTTATAGCGGAAGTATCATCAGACATACGGTGGTCAGAACCTCCAAAGAAATTAAGATGCACTTCAGGATTAGTTTACAATCTTTCATCCTCCCTATAGCACAAAACCATACATGAAGGAAAGAGACAGTTTGTTTATGCGTGATATCGGTTTGATATTAGGGACGACTCAGTGGTACCTCATACTCATGACGCTTCTCGTAGATGGGGATGATCAGTTTGGCGATGTGAGTGATGAGCTCATAGCGTTCAGCTTTCCACAGTGCCTCCACGCACACTTCCAGATGTTCGACCAAGACTTCCTGAAAAATGGATAGATGAGGAATATCATCCACATAAACAGCATTGAGTCATTAGATCAACAAATAATGTTTATAGTAGGTCATACCAGTTACCCCTGTACAGGGAGGTTATGTTTTATCAAATCTTCAAAATTTACTTGATATTATCATTTTAGTCACTTCACAATGTCCCACTCTGGAGAAAACAAAGTCTGAATGCTCACACCTCAGTGTAATACACATCTTGCATTCCAGTGTCTTCTCTCATGGCCGCTTCCTCGTCGATATTGAGGGTAATCTTCTTAAAAGCCGCGAGTCCACTGGGGAACAATTCTGAAGAGCAGAAAAGAAACAAATCCCAGAACACATGAATCAACTGTGATTTTAAATTCCAATGAAGACAGTGACATGGAGGAGGAGCGGGAGCACAGGACACAGGTGTGGCTCTGCTCGCTCCTCCCTCTTCATCCCCCAGCTGATGTTGTGGGACCGCTTTGATAGAGAGACCCCACCATTGCCTGGATCCCATCTTCTACCCCAGTTTTGATTTGGTAAATGTGGCAAAGAAATCAAATACATCCAGGTAAATAAAATTATGAAATATTTGATATCATATTTTTCCATTATATAAACAAAAATAAAACGATAGATCTCCTTGAGTTGATTCATGTGCGCCAAAATTGGACTAAATCGGACCAACGGTTTAGAAATGATGTCCGAAAAACTTTTGTAGATAAAACTCCCCCTAGTGTCAAAAATAAACAACTGACCTTTCCCAAAATCAATGCAGTTCTTCCCCGCACTAAGGTCTATGTGGGTATACAATTTGATGATCCCTGAAATAGTTTTTGAGTTATGTACAGAAAACCGTGTTTATCATGAAATAAAACTCCCCATAGTATGTTAAATATGAACTACTAGAGTAAAATAGGCACCAAATTTGGACTAAATTGAAATAACAGTTAGGAAGTTATCTCAAAAAAACATGTTTTTCCATAAACAGCTCCACCTAGTGAGTAAAATATTAAGTATAAGAGTAAACCACAATCTATACAAGATAGAGCAATTATGCGATGATGATTCCATGACCTCCCTGACTTTTCGGGGATATAATGGCTTGACTACTTTAATCTTTCTACCTGATAGTATCAGTGTGCTGCATGTTCATCCTGTATCCAACAGTGCGGCCAGTGTTTCATCAATTTAATTTAATACTCAAATTGTGGTTTGATATATGCAAATATTAAAAGAACAGTGAACCCAAAAATGAAAATCCATTATCTTCCCATCGGCTCTAAAGTTAGGTGAGCTTTTTAAGGGTATGAAACATTTCTAGATTTTCAGATGAGTTTTCCTGCGCGAACTAAGAAAATGAAGATTTTTTTGAAAAACTTAAAACTTATGTCGATACTGTTAATGTATAGTTGTCAAGAATGTACTCTTACACATATTCCCATTGGCTATCTTATTTTTACTTGGACAAAGTCGGTGTATTTTGGCATCCTCGCCAATCGTGGAGGTCATCTTTTCGCTCATGTTTGTTTGTCTGTTTGTTAGCAAGAATTTGCATTAAATTTACCCAGAAGTAGGTTTTGACTTGTCATACAGATGATGAAATCTTGGAAATGTCACGTATTTTGCGGCATTTAAAATAAACAAAAATAATAAGCTGTTTGCAGTAGTGATGTCACGATGTGGGGAGGCGCTCTCTTGAAACTGTGTCCATTATTGAAGCCTTCGTTCCTATGATATTGCTTTGGGGGTGGTGCCGGGGGCTCTGTGGGCTGGAGTGAGATGTGCAAAAGACTCAAATAGTATTTGAAATATACTCAGAGAGTTTGTTGGAGTTGTTGATAAGTGATGAGACTGGCAATAACTCAGACAATAATGGAGAAATCTGAATGAATTTTCTCTAAACCGTGGGTACCAGTGTGCCTTGTTCTTTTGATGTTTTATACTGGAGAGGAACAGGAATCTCTGTTTAATATAATGCCTCGCTTAAAGTCCATGAGTCTGGAGCACAAAATAAAACAACACTCTGAACACATGAGGAGAATGCCAGAGGAAGAAACATAGTCGGGGGCAGTGTAGGTTTTGTCCCTTGACAGAGGTTTGTGTTCTCTGAGGGCTTTTTCTGGTATGTTACTTTGCACTGGAGTAACAAAAAAAAAAAAAAAGAAAGGGGGGGGGTTATTGTGAAAGGAGTCGGAGACGGATTTTGTTCATGATGTTTGAAGAACAAGGTGATTGCCATTAAAACTTGTTGCTAATCTTAAAGAGTGTCCTTATGAATGTGACCAAAGTGACAGGAAAATGAAAAAAGCTCCTTCCACACTTTTTTACCGAGACAATTCAGTAAAGATTTCAAGTTTAAAAAAAAAAAGAGCTGTAAATGGCAATTTGGGATCTTCAGATTTGGATTGCTAGCTGTATGGAGTAATTTTATGATTCCAAACAATTGGATCTACTTGAGGTGTTTAGGAGAAGGGTCGGAGCTCAGGTGATGGTGTATGTATCATGACACCCAAGATCACTTTATATCTATATAGATGTGGGCAGACAATGACTAGATTAGCATTCTTGGTTGAAATGTCCTTCCTCAGCTATTGTTACTATTATAATTATTTCCCTGATGAACCAACCAGTCAATGCTTGGTGTTTATCTACGCCATCCTTATGAGCATTGGTAGAAAATGTTGTTTGAACGTAGTTGGGAGAGGAGCCTTACTTTTCCTGTGCAGGTATTCTGCAACCAGTGCTGCCACGTGAATGTAACACATTGCCGCCTACGGACAAAAGAAAGACCAGATTTAGTGAACATTTCCGAAGCAGAATCACAAAAAATCATGCAATTTCACCTGAATGTTAAAAAGAAAGCCTTTCCCATGCAACTGTAATATTGCAGCCACTGTTAAGTGACTCATAAGTCAGGAAGGAATGTTAATAGAACTTTGACTAACAACAATGTAACTGATTAACTGTTTAGTGTTCTTTAAAGGAAGTATATCAAAATGATCTAATTTCCCGGCATGTATGTTACGTGGCAATTAAGGAAGACAGACGCCCTCATTGATTACATATCTGAGAAAAAGTGGAATTAAAAAAATAAATCTTACAATTCCCTTAATGTCAAATTGCACCTCTCTAGTGTAAGTGCAGATGTGTACCAAGTTTTGTGAACAACAGTTTTTAAGTTTCCCCTTCTACCCACATTTGATACAAACCCTACAGACAATAGGAGCCTGGAATAAACTTGTAAAACCGGGGCTGCTGAACAGCTGGAAAATAAACTTCTGTTAAGCCCATCTCCTCTGAGTCTTTTAGTTTTTTCAAACTTAAAAAGGTCAAGCCAATGTTTATTTCTCTGTAACCATAAATAAATTGGGATTGGATGAATCAGCTTCTCAACACCAGGTGGTTCTACATGGAGACTTTTGTCATTCCGAAAGGATATTCCTGTATTGATTGTTTACATCGGGGCTGTTTTTTCCTCTTATTGTGACGCTTTAAATGAAGAAACAGCTTGATAGTAACTCATGTTTACTTCTATACAGAAGATAGTAGCTAAGTATATTTACTCAAATACTATATAGGTACACATTTGAGCCACTTTACTTAACTTTTTTTTTTTTCATTTTATGCTACTTTATACTTCTACTCAGCTACATTCCAAAGCAAATGTTGTTTCTTTCAATCCGCCGGACTCGTCTGACAGCTGTGGCTACTAGTTACTTTTCAGATTATAATTTTTCATACCCTTGATGTATCTCCAATTAAAAATATTCATACATTTCATTATAGGATGAGAAAATGATCCAACTTCCTCAGAGAAATTCATAAAACCAACTGATCTTGTGAAACTCTATCTGGCTTTTTGGAGATAGATATAAAACTAATCCACCTCATAAAGTAGTTAGATTACCTCAGTCTTTAACACTTAAAGCAGTAGCACATTAATACAGCAGCAGTATTCATCCAAATATAATAGTAAAACAATGAGAGGGACCATTTCACTGCATAATTAGTACCTTTACTTTGATCCTTTAAGTTAATTGTGTCTGATAATACTTCAGACTAAGTGAGGTTTTGAATTCAGGCCTTTTTTTGGTCGTGGAGTATTCTCTCATTGTGGCGTTGATATTTTTAATCAAGTCACAACTTCAAATACTGACATTGAAAATGCCCTGATGTGCAGCATTAGAGCCAGGACTGATCGGTCCTCTGCGTTTTGGGAGAGGTTTGTTAAAGGGGATGGAGACGGCTGCATGAAACCGATTCATCCTGTCGGTGCACATTCCTTTTTTTGAATAAAGGCAGGTGACACTCTAACAGGTACAGAAGATTGTTCACATTCCTCCTGTTGATACCTCAGACAGATCTCCGTTCTTGAGGTGTGCTCGGGCCATGCTGTCCAGCCAGGTTCGTCTCAGTTCAGGGGTGCTGGCGTAGGATCGGGCCAGGCTGTATTGGAGGTCCAGCAGCATCTCAGGATCTTTCTCGTGCTCCCTCATCTGGGCTGTGGCCATCAGCACCGTACGGATGCGCTTGGTCAGACCCTTCACTTCAGAGGGAAATGCTGTGGACTGAGATGAACAAACAAGCACAGCCTTGTAGAAACATGAAGGAATCTATTTGAAAAGAATCTTGCTCGGATTTTTCCCAAGTCTGTGTCTTAGATAATCCAGGCTCCCTATATTAGGCCAATTATTATTTTTTTAATTGTCTTCCGGGTAAGTTCTTCTTGTGCTGTTGATTTTGCTGACATAAACTCAACTACAAGTTACAACAAATACAATGAGGGCTTGACATGTTCTGTGTCAAACGGAGGAACTCCCATATAAATTCTGATTTATTTGGTTTCCTTGCAAACTACTGCTTTGCTTCTCCTTTTGGGGAAAGTACATTTACTGGGAATCGGGACAGAAGAATAACAAGAAGAGAGATTCAAAACTATAGTCATCACTCCTTTATCTGGCCAGATATTGAGTGATAGCAACTATATGCGGAAAGTTACTCGCTGTAACCTCCCAGCATGCACAGCGGCAACTGCCTTTAGTCACATATTATATATAGTTAATGGTGTTACTGAGTATTCATGTGATCCCCGAATGTTTCCACATTTCCATTCAACCACCATTTATTGAGAGCCTGTTAACCTTTCTCAGTCACATATCTCTCCCAACAGGGAGAAAGCATGAGGTGATACATAAATAATAATCATTAGCCAATCAGATTGTGTTCTGTGGGCTGGATTCTATATGATGACCTCAGGCTGACGTTCTGATGAGCCCTTGAGGGAACCAATCTTTGACAAAAGCATGTATTTTACTAACTTATTTGTAAGATATGTTGGTTTCATTTATTGTGTTTATTTTTTGTAACTTGTATTGTTACAGAGAACGAAGAATTATATTTCCAGGCTGCAGTATATTTATATTTAACAGTTTTAACACACCACAGAGTTTCATCGTAGACATGCAGTGACTATGAAATACTCAAATCAGAATCCTAATAGCTAATTACAGTGAATTCAATAAGTCCGGCTCAAAGCAGAAAGTCTAGCACCATCTGATGGCACTTATAGATATGTATTTATTTTCAATATCAGGAGCAGAGAGTTTGAGGAATTGGATTGGAGAGAATAAACTCAGAGGCAAAGGTTTAGATATTTTGGGTGCCTGGATTCCACATCACTGCCTAATGTGGAACCATTTCATGTTTGTAAATGCACGGTTTGATTTGTGTAAAGTGAAACTTTACTGGAACAATGTAAATGCAGCTATTATGGCTCTTCTGGAGTCTGCAGTACCAAACAACTGTGCAGTGATGTATCTAAGGAGCATCCATGGTGCTATGCAACAGTAGTTGTATTGTACTGTCCAGGATATCTACTCAGCGGAAAAGCCGACATATCAGCTTCAAATTAAAAGCACTATCATTGATCGGGACCTGGAAAAATGGAGCACTTACATGAAACATGATGCCGAGAAACAACTGAACTGTTTATAACATGACAGAGAATTCAAATCTTTACTACCCGTGACTAATGTTTGTGTTGTCTCTATCCTGCTTGTGTAATTTGTTGCTGTGTTGTATTGATACCTAGAATATTCTGCTTGTGGCTCAAAAAACTTTAAAAAAAATAGTTGGAAAATGGAAAAATTAAAGTTAAAAAAAAAAATATATATATATATATAAGTGTAATAATCAGATTTCTTTATTTGATTGATTCTACCTTTATGATGAACCCTTAATCTAATATTATTACATTCAGATTTATGTTTCCTCTTTTTCTCACGTTGGTTGCGTCGATGTCTACTGTACCTTCATGGCCTTGTCACTATTTGCAAAGTTGTTGATGATGGAGAGGGACTCCTGGAAGCGTGAACTGCCAGTCAACGCAACGTCTGAGATCAACTGGCTCACAGCGATGATGATCTGGAAAGCAGTGGGGCAAAAGGAAGATGTGAGGGGATGGATAGCGAGGAGACAAAACAAACCCTTACAAATGTTCTAAATGAAATATGTACTGAGAGTCCAGAGAGCTCCAACGGAAAACTGAATAGCCTTCTGTAGTTAAAGACATTCCTTTGTCGCCATAAGCCCTCAGAGAAGTGTGTCTGGACAAAAGGCTGATGATGAAGGGTGAGTAGTGAGACAAAAAAAGGGCCTTGTTACAGAACGCCCAATAAGACATAAATAAGAAATGTCTCCTCATTAAACAACACTATTGCCTAGATCCAATGTGGAGACACAAAGTTTCAATTCTTGAGACCATCCTTTTGATCTCCAGTCTACTTAGATTTTATTTTTAAAGAAACATGGCATCTCTTAGCACAAAAATGTAGATGACTCTAAAGTCTATCTACCCTTGTAAAAAAAATGATGCCAAGTCCTTGAAACCACTGCTGGAGTGTCTGAAGAATGTCAGAGCTCGGATGGCCGTGAACTTTTTCATTTTAATGAAAGCAAAATCGAAGTTATGGCGTGTGAAGCCAGTAGTGCCAGTGAATCCTCTTTTATGGCCTTCAGCTCCACGCAGCCATCATCCTTGGTGTCGATGTGGACGGTGATTTTAAGCTTGACAAACAGATAAGTTCTACGTTTAAATCCAGTTTTTACAAGCTGGAACTTTCGTCCAAGTTTAACACCTTTTGAGTGTTTAACGATCTTTAAAAAGCTACGTGAATACATCCTTGGGTAAAAGCCACAATCCTCGGCTTTTACCCAAGGATGAAAATTCTGTTTCTTTCAGTCTTATTGCTTTCTTTTAACTTAAGCTTTGTGTTTTTATTGTGTTTGCCTGCAGTATTTATTGACTGTACAGCACTCTGGTCAACTTTATTGTTTTTAAATGAGCGGAGTATCGTACCTGCAGGTGGGTGCGTAGGAAGGTCTTTCTCTTGGTGTAGTCGTAGTTGTTTCTCATCAGCAGGTAGAGCAGGGCTGAGGCCTCGGCTCTCAGAGCCCCCATCTTGGAGACGCAGCACCTGAGCGCTTCACAGCACAGAGCCTCACACAGCGTCACGCGGCCCTTGAACAGCACTGACGGGAACTGGTGGGACAACGTGTTAGTGTATTAGAAGGTAGACTGGGCAGAGATGGGATTCGGTAAATATTGTAAATACAGTGTGTAGGGGGGACAAAAGGAAAAAGATTTTTGATTATGATGATATATTATTTTGGTCCTGTCTGTGGAGTCCTGGTTACAGCGTAAACCTCTTCTTCATTTAACTTTTTAAAGTTAACCCATATGGCACTTTTATGTGTTGAAGACATGTTTTGACTTAAAACCCCTGTGGTTATAATAATAAGACAGTTTATTTATAACACACTTAACATTTGAATTAAATCTCAAAGTGGTCTGGGTTGATTTATGAGCACCGTTACCATTAGGAACACATGCAGTGGTTCATGGGTGGTCTTTGTGTCCACTCTATAAGCAGTATCTGCGTTATTTTCTCTGAAATACCTCCCATGCAGGGGGGGCGTGTTTGACATAAAATGTAGAGAATGTAAGGAGTTTTCAACAGGCCTAAAAATCAGAACCCCATCAATCCTTGTTATAACCTAACGCCTGCCACTCCTGTTTCTATATGCAGTGGTACTTCCGTTTACGAGTGCCTTGCTTCAAGAGTATTTTGATTTACGAGCAAAGATTCTTCATAAAATGTGCCTCGCTTTACGAGCGGTGATTTAATCTACAAGCGTTTTTTTTTGCTACGATTGGAAGGAATCGAGTGAGACAGAGTGTAGTGATTCAGAATCTGACGGGATTTGGAATGAAATAATGGGATTTGCGTTTATTTGAATGGAGAAATTCATTTCGGCTTACGTGTTTATTTGTTTGCGAGCAACGTCTCGGAACGAATTAACCACTGCTCGTACCACTGTACATTCATTTTTTCCGATTTCCTCCAGGAAAGGAAAACTGAATCCGATACTGAATTAACGTAGCTCCGTCCCAATCTCTTTTGTTGTGAGTGTATAAAAGCTGCCCTTTTGCTCTGCTGCTGTCCTTGTAACGGAGCCAAACATACCAGTGCAGATTATAACCAGGGGCTCTGCTTTGAGTCATCACATCAACATGTAGTATTGTAATTCTCACTCCTTTCATACTGAATCAAAGCTTTTACTCCCAGAATGAAGCCTGTGAGTATGTCCAAAAATATACGAGATGAAGTTGCATAAGGTCACACTCGGACATGGGGGCAAATTTGTTGTTACCAACGGAGATGGGAACCAAGAAATATTTACTCTCTGCATCCGCTCTATTCCTTCAAGATAAATGACCTTTCAATAGAGCAGTGTGTACTGGAAAACTGTTTGTATATTAAAAAGCACATGAAAGACATTGGCTTTTCTTCAGTTTGTTTAACAGTGGTGGAAAATGCCGTAGCCAGTATACATAGAAGGAAAAAAAACCCCACAAATGTCTTCATCCGTCACCATCGGAGTCATATCAATGTTAACACAGCAACAATATGGTGCCTCAAACTGTGCATTTATGTGATTGTACCAACATACCTTGTTAATGAACGCCCTGAGAGCGGCGAAGACATGTCGGAGGGCCGCCTCTGATTGGCCGACTTTGAGGAAGCTGAGATAAACGTCAAACACCTTCTTCATCAGAGGGTTATGACCTTCATTGTCCAGCAGCTGGTTCTAACACAAACACACACACAAACATTTATTTTCAAATAAAGATTCCATTGCATTAAATTAGATGGTTTCCTAGTGACACTGGAGGTCTAACCACAACCTTAACTGGCATGGAAGTAAGATGTGGCCTGCTGGGGGACCCCTATATTCGGATTTAGAGGCAAGAGGCAGACTATGTCCATGGAAACGTGTCTTTCTTCCCATTTCATTGTCTATAATGTACACAAAAATCCTCCTTAAAAAATAAGTTTAAAAAAATTCTGACAAAAGAACAATTGGAAATTTGCCTGCTTGGATAAATTATGATAAATGTGATATTAAGATCAAGGACATCTTGAATTTAGATAGAAAATGTCATTTTTAAACTATAATAACGATGATAATAATAATAATCTTTCTTTTATTTATCACATGTTACACAGTACTTACATACAGTACAACTTTGTGAAATTTATCTCTCAATTTAACCCGTCCCTGAGGGAGCAGTGGGCGGTCCCTGTGAAGCGCCCGGGCAGCTGAGTTTTCAGCGTCTTGCGGAAGGACCCAGGGCATTTGCATCAGGGCCTGGGCTCAAACCCTAATCTACTAGTTATTGTGTTATGTTTGAGATACTGTGACCAAAAACTAGTCATATAATATTTGATAATATTTTGAGTTCTGGCTGTGTAACCGCTTCACATGACTGCTCAAAGGGAGAATATTTTTATTCTGTTTCCTCTAAACAGAATAATTTTTGGTGTAATTCCTACAACGCAGGTCCTCCCGTCCTTCTGGAAAAACTGCAATCTACCCCAACATTAAACTGGCGTGGCGTTATTGAATGTGAAACTTGATGTGGTCGACTAGAATGTTGATCCAGACAGTTTGAACTCACGCCCACACATACGGGAAAACAAACATTCTGACTGTGAAACATTTTTGTAACGTATTACAGTGTTCACAGCTGCGTGCTTCACCATAGTCTACTTATGTGTGTGTGTGTGTGTGTGTGCCAGTGTGTGTTAGTGCATTTGCTAACCTTGAAACACTGAGTGAAAAGAGAGAGGACATCCAGGACGCTCAGGCAGACCTCAGTAGACATGTTACCCTCCAGCAGAGCCTGGTGGTGGATTTCTGCTTCTGATGGACCCGTCCCTTCAACAAACACACACATTTGCATGCACGCGTGAACAATAGTATCAGGACACAACAGAGTATGGTACTGCTTTCCATTTCAACCAACCAACAAACATATAATCCTCAGGAGCAACTGATGCAATTTCAGGCAATAAAGACTAAAGTCTATTCCTAAATGGATGACTGAGGGACACACAGGTATGATCCATGCGACTGAGACCTTCTGTAGGAAAGACCACAGGTGTGCATCAAGAATATCCTTAGTTAAGTATTATCATGAAAAAAGTTAAGCTTCCAAAGTTAGTCAACATAAAGTAATCCCTCTCGTAAGAATAAGTTTTTATGTAGTAGAAAAGCAAAGGTTTTAAAACTTGGTTGTGATGTGGAATCAAAAGGGCTGTTATTGCATAATAAATAATAAAATCCTGTACGAGGGGCGATTGATAAGTTTGTTGTCTAAGATATAGGGAGTCAGTTAAACGAAAACCTGACGTTTATATTTCAACATGGTCCCTTTGAGCATTTACAGAACTTTGTCTAGCAGTCTTGGAGCTTATAAATCCCTTTTTTTGTTGAAGCCTACATCATGGTCTACTGTAAAGTTTTTTCCAGCAGGAATGACCTCACCACCTGAGTCAAAATGATGACTACTGAGATATACAACAGATAGTAGTCAGAGGTGATGAAGCAGCATAATTAGACGTGTGTTTTTACAGTTTGAATCCATACTGAAAGCCATAGCAGCGCCTGGAGATGCTGCACCAAATATCTTCCATGGTTACCAACCGCTTGAGATATTTCTTGGATCGACCTAAAAATGGCCGGATTGTCCCTTTAATTGTTTGTGAGCGAATCCGCCTCTGATTAGGCCCAAAGATTTTTGAGATCCATACAGCTGATACCTTCATAGGAGATGGGTACGGAATGTCTCAGGAAAGAAGTTAACAGTGTTTGAGTAATGTCAGGGAAAACCCGTCTATTGTAAAACCTTTATTTTCTGATATTAGTGAGGAGAACCATTTTCTCACACTTTTTTGGTTTTAGATCATTTTTTAAGTAGATAAGTGTTTTGGCTAAAAAACAGTATTTCGCTTTAAAATCTTGGAAATAATGATCTGTTGAGGGGATTAGTTTCCTGTTTTATTCTAATTACAGTCAACTTATTACAATAAACAGTACAATGAAGCCTCACCTGAGACAAAACACACCACAGAATGATTGACAGTTGCACTTGTAAGAATTATATCACCAAGGGAAAAATTAGAAATATTCCTAGATAAAATGAATCACTTTGTGTTAAAAATGATTTGTGTTTGAGCTTTGTGAAAAAACAAACAAAAAAAAGTTCCTGAGTTGTAACCCAGATCCTATTCCAATATGCTTTGCATGTATGATTTAGTAGATGCAGAGGGGTGAGGAGATCTTCATCTCTGCAGTGACTAGAAAAATGGAAGAGAAAACTGATGGCATGTAAAAAAAGAATGAAATATTGTAAGAGTGTAAGAGTAGAGAATATAAACATGTAAGAGTAGAGAATATAAACATGTAAGAGTAGAGAATATAAACTATAAGAGTAGAGAATATAAACTATAAGAGTAGAGAATATAAAC
>VRLP01000525.1:170000-211814 GCA_009660295.1 Lophius piscatorius | reverse complement strand
CACATTTAAAAAAGGACTTAAAACTTTCCTTTTTAGCAGAACCTATAACCTTAATTAACATTGCTGCTTTTTGGTCAGGCTTTTATATAGTTATTTTTTTATTTTTTTATTGATGCTTTTATCTACTTTTACTTTGTAGCACTTTGAGATTTAATCCAAATGTAAAGTGCATTATAAATTAAATGTATTATTATTATTAATTATTATACTTAGTCACATGGTGAGGAACAGGAGTACCTCAGCAATGCTAGATTGGTGAGGCTAATGGTGGGTGCCCACTTAACCCACCAGGAAACTCTGGTGGTTGTAGATGTCTGTGATGCTGAGCAGGAGGGGTTTTTGAACATCTTTGTTTTAGAATCTCCAACTTCATTGTTTTATATCAGAATTAGATTCATCCTTCAAGCTACTTTTCTTTGTCTGCATATCTTTTCCTCAAGATTTGACCATGTTGATGGTAGAGAAAAGCCAGATTTTTTTGATAAGGGGATTTGCACAAATTAAATCCAGTGTGCCCAGCCTTATCTTACAGTGAATAAAAGAAGTCGTTGTTCTGAGTTGTGTCTCTGTCTGGACTGAGAGTTGCCCTCTTTGCAGCTGGAGCTCCCACTGCATGGCTGTCTTCGGTTATTTAACGCTCAGTCTGTCTGACATCTGGCTTTGCCTTCATTCAGTTCTTGCTCATTCAAAGTCAACGAGCCTGAACACAGGAGGCGTGTTGGGCAAATAGATAGCTGATCCCAGAGACGGGTGTATCCTGGTGCCTTACCTGGAGGCTGGGCTGTTGTGCAAACACATGATAACAGAATCAGGTCACTATATTTCTCTATAATGATTTACACACATGCATTTGCACAGAAAATGTGCGGTTTCGTGAAAGTTTGCCTTATTGAAGACGGCCCCGCCCCTTCCTTAACGCAGACCATACGCTTTCTTAGGGCACCATCAGCTGGAGCAATGGGTGGTGGTCAATGAAATTTGAACCGCGGGCTCGCAGCGCATTCAAGACACGTGGCTCGCCACTCATCGGCTCTGAAAGAGAGGCAGAGAGGGAGACAGGGAGAGGGAGAGAGTGCCCGTGAGATAGAGGGCGGAATAAATGAGATGCAGAGTTTCACCTGCAGGTATGTTCAAATAAAAGTCAAATAATTTACATAATTTACCTCAAAATCATCCAAGCACTAGATAGAGGGAGGATGAGAGTCTGTGCTACAGCTTGTTTTGGACATTCTTTCCCTCATTCCTTCAGTAAACGTGTTTTTCTTCATCTGCATTCATGTCTGATCAACAGGAGCAGCAAACGGACCAGCTGCTGGTCATACGTTAGAACTTATGCTCAAATATCAGTTTGGATCTGTCCAAAATTATATTTCTTTAAATTTTAATATCAGTTCATGGGTGTAATTCATAACAGCCCTCAAACAATAAAAATAATAATCATAATATTATTGAAATTATTTTATTGTGTTTGATTTATAATGATGATGATATATCAATTATTGTTGGATAATTACTTTTTTCTTGTTATACAGTCAACATTACAAAATAATACATAATTATTATAAGTCAACAAAACAAAAATGGCTGTATTATATATATTTTTGTATTAATATTGACGGACTGTATTAGTATTATTATTATGCCATTCATTTATCTATTTATTTTAATTTCAGTTTGAAGTTGTTTTTTTAATCAAAACGTATATTTGGTGACTCAGGAGTTTTTATATCAGATTTATTTATTATTTTATTAATTAGTTTATGTCAGACATAAAATGCTTTTCTGTGAAATGATTTGGGGGGGGGGTCCTGCCTGCCTGCCTGCTCAGAGTTGACTTGAGATGGGAGCTTTCTTCTCCTGTTTCCTGTTTGAAGCTTTGATGATGGTGGGCTCACAGAGGACTATTCATTAAGACTAGGCTGTACAATCATATTTTGACTATGCATTACCAGATTGGATTGAAATAGTCTTTCTCTTCCCAATGATTAACGGTCACTCCAATCAAGCTGTGGTTACTCAGGCCCGGACATTTCTATTATCCCAAAAATACTTTATATAACCTGATTAAAGCTCTCTGCTTTCTGCTCTGCTCTGATGGATGACTTCTTCTCTGGTGTTAGTAGATCACAATTATTCAGAGAACATATCCGCTGTCAAAACTGTTTCCATCCTCATGAATGTCGGCCTACAAAAGGCTCTTTATAGGCCAAACCTCTGAGCCCGTGAGAGCTTTCAATGATATTAAACATGGGAAAGCCCAAAGATTTAACAGATTAAACCAAAAATGATGCAATAGCTTAATCTTAATGTGAAAACAGCTGCTTGTTTAATGTACTAAGACCTGCTCTTGTACAACCTAGACCACGGCTGTTTGAGGAAGTTACCTGATACACTTGACAGATGAAGAAATGTTTGTATTGATAGCTTGAACATCACATAGCCATCATCATTAACATCACATTCTCTTCATAGCAGTTTTCTACCTAGTAAATGAATGAAATAACTCTTAGTTTCCATTTAATCACTAATTATAACTAATAATTCAAAAATTATTCTTGTTGTTACAGTTATAACAAATGTTTTCCTTTTGAATTGGGCCTAATTAGTTATCATTTTGTAGTACTTGTATTCATGTAGTGCTTGTATTCATGTAGTACTTGTATTCTGCTTAGGATAGGTGTGGCCTGCAGAGATCAGTGCAGCAGGTCTCCATGTTTACAGAACCGACCAAAACCAGTTTAGCTCCTCATCTTACTTGTATTTATGTAAAATTGTTGGACGGAGTCCAGAAAGAATGTCTACAATGAAAGTACTACAAAAATACAAGTACTACATGAATACTCTTGTAGTACTTGTACTCATGTAGTACTTATACTCATGTAGTACTTGTACTCATGTAGTACTTTTACACTTGTATTCTTGCAGTACTTGTATTCATGTAGTACTTGTACTCGTGTAGTACTCGTATTCTAGAAGTACTGGTATTCATGTAGTACTTGTACTCATGTAGTACTTGTACTCATGTAGTACTTGTACTCATGTAGTACTTGTACTCATGTAGTACTTGTATTTTTGTAGTACTTTCATTGTAGACATTCTTTCTGGACTCCGTCCAACAATTTTACATAAATACAAGTAAGATGAGGAGCTAAACTGGTTTTTGTTGGTTCTGTAAACATGGAGACCTGCTGCACTGGTCTCTGCAGGCCACACCTATCCTAAGTGCGCACACACACACACACACACACACACACTCACACACACACTGAAGGCACTTAAACTCAAGTATGCTTTTGAAGCTTATTAATTCCATATTTTAACTTTCTGTTAAATTCAGACTGCTGGATTCTCTCTCCACTACATCTGAACAAACACACTCATTAAACTTTCAGGTGGGACTTGTTTCCATCTTCAGCCTTTGTCTTTGCTCAGCTGACCCCGATAACCCAGACAGTTAAGGCTCTGAAGAATAAAATCCAACATCCATAAAAACATTTTTAAATCTTTACTTCTAGTTTAGATATAGAACGCTATTTAAGTAAATATAAAAGATGGATCATCCTTTGCAAACTGTGATTGTGATGACATCACAACATGAACTGATCCACGCAAGAATGTTTCCTCTGCCCAAAGGAACCTCCTCCAACCAAAAACCCCTCCTCTGAAGATACACATCACTCAGTGTTTATCAGAACCGTTTGTCTCATGACTTTGCTTCAACGCGTTCAGTCACTCAGCGTTTGTGAAGAGGTGACGTCAGACTTGTGACATGTGATTGTCTGACCATGAGGAGGCCTCTGGTGTTAACTGTCAGACCCTCTTCTTTGTCTCTAGCACTGGTGCACACTGCTTCTAACACATACATAGACCCTGTCTGGTACTTCTGGACTACATTTTAGAAAGACAGAAAATCACCAGAATATCCTAAATTGTGGTTGAGCATGCCCTTATTTTATATTTCTTCTTATTTAGTGCGGTTTGATCTTTGACAAGCTGGCGTCCCTCTTCCTCTTAGAGATGCATCCTTCCCTTCCTCCATCCTTCCCACTCTGGCCAACACACTATCTCCTGGAATGAGGGTTTCCAGTGATTAACTGAATATTGGCTCACAAAACCTTTTCTCCCAATAACTGGAGACGTCTAAGCTTCTTCTTTCTTTTTTTTTAATTTTGAAAATTGGATTTTTTTTCTAAGATGCAATTATTGTGAATAGTAATTAACTGAGACAACTTGTTGATCAATGCAGGGATGTGAATATTCCCTGCTTCCCCGAAGGAGTCAAGTCTGTTGGGAGGAGTCAAGTCAAGGAACCCTCAGTACCTTCTGAATTTGAAACTGTTTGCCACCGATCTATGTCAGCTGGGATAGGCTCCAGCCCCCGCGACCCTGAACGGGATAAGCGGTTGATAATGAATGAATGTTTTTATTTTTCATGCACAGCCTGGTACTGTGTGTGCTTGTCTTATTTAGGTCGAATATGCTCTCTGAGAACAATTCTCTCAATCGTACTCGTTTCCCTGGTGTGTCTGCTTTCTCTGAGTCTGGCCTCACAACTTGCTCTCAAATGCTCTTTCATCCTTCAGTTGCCTCTGGCGCTGTGGGTCACTTGCCTTCCTTTCTCCCCCACCTGTTCCTTTGGCGCTTTTTGGATGACTGTCTCTCTTTTTCCACTCTCTCTCTCCACCCCCCCACCCCCCTGTCTCTCTGGCTGTCCTCCTTAGCCTCTGGGCAGAGAGGCGAGGCTTTCTCGGCCTTTGTTGGTCCCATGGGGAAGGGTGGTGTCTATCTCTCACCTCTTCTTCCTGCAGTATGATCCTTCCCTCTGGCAATAAAGATGAAAAAGTGTTTCAGCAAGGGGGACCAAGACACTGTGAATCAAATCCCCCCTCCAAAGGCAGTTTGAATATTGTCAGTGAAGGGAGCACAAGGAATTGAATGTAAAGGAATTTTGTTCCTAGCTTTTTTATAATGATCGTTTACTACCATTTGAGTTAAAATAGTATAATTGATCAAATATTTCAATGAATTCAAGTAACTTATCACGTTAAGATTTCATTTTGTATTATGCTTTTATTTGTCTAAAGTAATAAAATGCCCATCATGTTCAGTTTACTGGACGTTTTTGCATTTAATTTTATTCAGCAACTGTTTGCATGCTAACTGGGGACAGTCACCATTATGAATGGTTTCTATTAATGTCCATACAAATATGAACTACAGAATTGTCCAGGGTACAGCCCACCTCACGCCTAAGATCAGCTGGCATCCTAGGATGATGTCATAATTGTGAGGGCCAATGCCAACATGATTAAACATTCTAGCACTATCTTAACATGTTGATGTTAGCCTTTAGCTCAAAGCACTACTGTGTGTAAGAGCAGCCTCACAGAGCGTCTGAAGCTGGTCAAGCGGCGGTGGAGACGGGACGTAGGGAGTGCAGTGAAGCAGTTACGGTCCAGTCGGTTTATCACTTTAGTACATCTTTTTATGTTACTCCCTCTGCTTTTCCCAGCTCATGGTTTACCTTCCCCTTCATCCCTCCCTCTCTTCTCCACGTCTTTCCTGCCAGTTTGGATGTTGTCATCACTCAGGCCTCTCAGCAATGCTCCAGATGTTTTCTTTCAATGACTCAGCTGTAAACATGCGCAGTCTCCTGGACATATTTCCTTTCTTGTGCACACAAAAGGCATGAAAGCAGACTCTGTTTTGTCTTCAGGTGGAAGACTCTAACCAACCTTTGCACTCAAATCCCTTTAGTGAGTCGATCTAGGCTCATGTCTCCTCCTAGTTTCATGGTTCTGCATAAACAGTGACAAATTAAAACTGTAATCAGAGCCGCGCCTCACAGCAAATCAGCCCTGCAGACCCATTTCTTCTTGTTCATGCAGCTCTCCAGGGTTGTCGTTAGATAAAGCACATCTAGGCGGATAACCCAGACCTGTCAGAACGATTACTCTGAAATCTATCCTCTGCTGCTTTCACACTCTCGTAGACTTTTGTATTCTAATACACACTCAACATTGTCATAGAAGTAAAATAATTAACTCTTTTTCATTTCCTGTGACATTGTTTATTATCACTGGCATCAAGCTGTGCATAACATCTATCAAGTCAACTAACCGCTATCGTTCAACCAATAAACGAACGATCTCGCTGCTAGCCAGCACACTGTCAAGTGACAAAGGTGTTGATGTGGTGCTGGAGAGACTTCAGTTCTTTCTGTTCCTGATTCACAGACATAAAAAGTTTCGGTGTTACAGGAAGTGAGTTTCTGAGAAAGAAGCTGCTCTTCCCTCTATAAATACTGTATATGTTGAAAATATTTAGGTATGTCATAAAGCAAAATATCCCACTATCCCACTCAGGTGAGTTTACATTCCTACTTTTATTCATTTCAAAATAACACTGGCATCTCTATAATCAATTCAAACACTTTAAGTTGTCTCTACATGCAGCATTGTAACAGCTATTTGAATTAAGTGTTGAAGGACTGTGCTTCAGTAATAATCTTGAACAGATGATTAAACCAAATGTTCAATAAGCTGTTTGGATTACTATCAGTCATCTTAACTCAACGGTTACGATGATTGATAGGCGTCTGATGGACGGCTCAGCAGAGGACCCTCCCCCTGCTTGTTTGCATAATTAGTGTGTAAATTTTCCAGTTCTTCATTCTTCCTGTAGCACAGTTACTATAAACAGAAGACGCTGCTGCGTCTCTGCACGCTGCCATCTTGGTCTCTATTCTCGAGAGAATAGAGCTCCCTACATTACTTAATGTTGGGTAACGTTAGTCAATCTAATATCACTCTGAGGTACCGATAAGGCTTTCCCCTTAATGCCTTTTCCTTCTCTCCTCCCTCTTGCCTGCAGTAAGAAGGCCTACGGTATTACCAAGCTGTTGCTTCTTAAAAGCACAACAATACTGCAGGTACTGCAGCGATCACACGATGGACACCCATCGTCTGTCTGGGACGCATTTGACTGCCTTTCTTTTGTAGTGTAAACGTTACTTTGTCCGGATGCGTCCCCGACATGGACGTAACGGGAAAATACATCATCAGTGTGGACAGTGGTGGTTGGTCTTGTGGTTCGGAGTGCGTGTTATAAAAGCCTCTGCTTTTATAACACGCCTCAATCCTGGCCTTGTCCTGCTTCTTTAATAAGTCGCCAAAGCGGTCAGCTGGACACAATTGGAGACGCGTGATAGACACAGGTGTAAATGGCGATGTGTCGCACTGTCTGGACTGACTGCATTTACTCAGACATCAATTCAGCCCTCTTACTACTTCCACCGCTGGAGAGGAGGTAGAAAAAAGTGATGTCCCCTTCCGTCTCTGGCTTCTATCCAGAAGGCTAAGGCAGAGTGAAGAGACGACAGTACAGCCCTGTGTAAAAGCTGCTACTGCGTTAGGGCACGTTAAAAAGTCCAGTGGTTTTGGATATGCAGCAGCCAGGGTTTAGATTCACATCTTGTTCATCATGTTGGTCATTTAAGAACTCTTTATGACCACCGAGGTCTCTTAATGCCCCATGCACCCTTTGTTCATCCGCTTTCCACATTTTAGGCTTCATACAGGATTACTTAATACCTCAAACTACTAGGATCATTTGGACTGCCATGAGGCGGCATCTTGATACATTTATGAATTATGAATTGTTTTGTGTATAGATTTAGTGGAAATTGACAATTTCCTACAATCCACAGGCCTTGGCGATGTCTTGAAATGATATCTTCTTTGACTGACCATCATATGAAAAATGTAAAGTCAACTCAAATGTACCACAAAGTACATTCAGTTCAGATTCTTTGTAATTAAAGAATTACCCGTTTAAATATTTCCTGCGACTGATGAACTCTCCTTACTGTGTGTCTACTTTACTACAGCGTCAGTGTGTATTTGGATACTATACCATACAGCCAGTCCAATGTCCCGGCCAATATTAGAGTCATTTTATTTCTGCACCTTGGAAACAATCTGAAAGCACAGGAAAACCCAAAAAGATTAGTATTCTATTGGAGTGTTTTGTGTTTCTTGGTGAGATATTACTATGATCAGAGTCATTCAGACTCTACTAGGCAGACCTTCTGTACCGACTTACCTGAACTCATGGAGAACTAATTGTTCCAGTTTGTATTGTTCCCATACAGCAAGGATCCACTTGGAATGGCGCTGATGCTTTTCATTCTTTCTAATCCTATTTTGGGAGGACTAGAAAGAAGACTGTTTGCAGTGAAAGTTCAAACCTTTAAATTCATGTCTGTGTGCATACTGGACAAGGCATCTGGCAGGGCAACTATGCACAGCACAGTCAATGTTATGTTTGGACATAATTATGACTTCTATTTTGAGGAGAAGTTTAGTGCAACATCATGGGAGGGCAAGTGAGCAAATGCCAAAACCTGGTCTGGGTATCTACTTTATATCTGGTTTAAGATGATCCGTTGCCTGAGATCGTGACTCGGTGCTCAAATTAAGTCATTAATTTGATATAGAGCAATTGATATTTTACAGTTGCCTGGTCAAATTGATGTTTTAAAGTCAAACAACTATAGTCAGCAGATTCCAACTTTTGTTACTGTTATTTATGCAGACCATTTTTACTTACAATTTCAAAATCAAGTAGGTATTGAAACTGTGAAGTTTAGCACCAGTTGTTGTTCTCTATGTTATGGTTTTTCTGGGGTGGTTTTGTCTGCGTTGCAGCATGTTGGCATCAGTCCAGGTGAGAATGAAGAACTCCTCCCTCGGTCCTCATAATTAAACTACAGCTTTAAAGTACGTCTGAAGAAGTAGGGAAAGGGTTTAAAACAAAGGCTCTCTTTTCTCCGCCTTCAACCTTTTGATGAAGTTCATTTTGTTTCATTCTATTTCTATACAAGGTAATATCTGAACGTTAGCACCATTAACCGGCACTAACAAAAGAGTGGGGACATTATCCTTAAATCTACACATACAAAAAGATTCTGTCTGGAAACGTTTTTGGTCTCCAACTGTTTTGGTGAATCCTTAGCTGGATCAATTGTTGGACATTTATTGGTGTTTGCTGATTCTCTCTATAGATTTTACCTCCCTCCTTCTGTCCATGCTTATTTTTTCTGTTCCGGCTGCTTCAACCCTGTGACCCTCTCGGCTGCGCCTCAGCAGTCTCTCTCCTCCCTCTCTTCCTGTCCCCATGCTGCGTTCTCTTTGTTTGTCCCATCTGTCTCCCCCTCTTTCTCAGCCTCTCACCAACTACTTCTCTCATCCTCGTTCTCTGTCGTTTTCACCAGGGGGACTAGTCGAGTTTCCTTTTGCCCAAGCTGGAATACATTTTTTGGCCAGTCCCCCTTAAAGATGGTCCACGACTGATCATTTTATTTCTGAATTTGAGCATCACTACACAGCCAGCAACAGATCGGTGTTGTACCCTCAAAAATAATGTTCTCTAATTTATCTGCTTACTGAATTTATTGCTGGCTTTTCTTCTGGGGACATAGTATTTTTTAATTTCACACTTCTATCCTTTAGAAGGAAATCTTTAATATTTGTTTTTGTTTTTATTTCCCTCGTGTTGAGGATGGAGAGAATCTTTCACAGTTCTCCCTCTCCCTGCCATGCTGTCAGTCTGCTTGACAGGAATAGGAAATGGTTTTTCCCTGCAGCTTCGTCTTCCCAGCAGAAAAACACAGTGGCTCATGTAACAGTGGAAGACAGGAAATGATTTGGGAGTTACTGTAAATCGGGTAGAACAACCCCTGGCAGCCAAACTTCTGTCATACGCTACTCACATTCTGTGCGTTTGTAAGAGAATGGCGGGCATTCCATTCAACGACAGTCTCCACTTGGCCATGTTTTAGGGTTGTCGGCTCCATAGTGATACCTCAAGAATGAATTACAATTGTTAACTGATTTGGTTGGAGGTCAAATATCATGGTAACTGTTACCTTACAAAATTCTTGTGGGCACCACTCAGAATTGGTGACACGGACCTTTTGTGTCAAATGAAGAGTTGAAAGCCCACTTTATAAAAAGGGTCAGAGCCGACTCTATCTGCTGAGGAGACTGAGGTCTTTTGGAGTGCAGGGGGCGCTCCTGAAGACCTTCTATGACCCTATGGTGGAGGTGGGAGACAGGAGAATGATGGCCAAGCTGTCATCTCTCCTGGACAAAATCTTCCACCCCATGCAGGACACAGTCTCTGCACTGGAGATCTCCTTTAGTGACGGACTCCTTCACCCCAAGTGTGTGAAGGAGCGATATCACCGATCTTTCCTTCCTGCAGCAGTCAGACTATTTAACCAGCACTGTTAGTAACACACACACACACACAGACACACACACACACGCCTCACTTGCACTATGGGACATTTTACCCGCAATGAGGCTTCTTCTCCACAAGGCCCTTGTGACATTCAACATGTCCACATTTCAACATTTAATTTAATTGTATATAACATTATTCTGTAACATGCTCTTTGCTGCTGTAACCCTGCAAGTTCCACGTTGTGAGACTAAAAAAGGTTTATCTTATCTTATAATTCTCTGTGTTCCACCAGAATCAGCTCTGAAGAAATATTTAGATAGTGTTTGGTTTTTTTCAATGAAGACCGGTCTATCATCACAGACTGCAGTGTTTCCCCACAGGTTGAGAATTTACCTGCAATGGCTGGCGGCGCAGCACAGCGTGTGACGGATGGGTTGAATAATAAACAAGTAAACAAATGTTTATCACTTAATCCATTTATTGCAAATGAATAGCCAGCTTCTATCTTAGGTCAATATAAATAACTATTTACATATCAAAATACCTTTCCATTTGTGAATGAATAAACACTCAAAATAAACATCTTACGTTTACACTCACTTTGTTATATTTCAAAATACATAACTGCTAATAAATAACTATTAGACACGAGGTCGGGAAAATATATGAAGCGGTGGATTCATCCGTTCTCTACGGAGCCCCTGAAGTCCCTTGAGGAAAATAATGTGTGAATGGGACTGAGGCGTCAATGCCATCACCAAACATTTTGTTGTTTAAAGGAGGCGTACATACATTCTGTCTCTTTGTTGATACACTGAAAGAATCAAGAAATAGCTCTTCTTTTCTATTATTAGCTTGACTTCGTCCACAGCCAGAGCTTCTCTCTCATCGTAGACCAAGAGTCCAGTCAGGATGGTGTTGTCGTGAGTGTCGCGTTTGGAAGCCTGTATCATTGTTGACTGTGGAGCGCTAAGATTAGGGGTAGAATGGGTTCAGCTCTGTCCTCCAAGAGATATATCCTCAAGTTTTACTGGAACGTGAGAGGTGTCTGTTTGTTACTGGGTACTACTTCCATTCAAAGTGAATATACGTGTGTGTATATATATACGTGTGTGTGTGTGTGTGTGTGTGTGTGTGTATATATGTGTGTGAATGTACGTATATATATATACATATATACGTGTGTGTGTGTGTGTATATATGTATATGTGTGTGAATGTACATACATACATACATACATACATACATACATACATACATACATACATACATACATACATACATACATACATAGATAGAGACAATTTCTTACTAAGTCTATTTTCATTTAGTAGGAAACTTCTTGTATTGTCCTGTAAGTGAAGGACCTGGTTGAACAGATGGACACATGCGCTCACATCTCACCATCAACACATCCTCTTGTCCCTTATCCTCTTTAAGTTCTCTTTTGAATAGCTCAACTTCAGCCCATGCTCCGTTTCTTCTTTCTCCCTTCATTCCCGTCTGATTGAATTGACTTATTCTCGGTGCAGTTATCTCTTGAATTAGAATGATTGTGTCTCCCACGGCTAGTTCACTAACAAGCTGCTTGAGAGGAATCACTCATTCCCTTTGGCTGCTGCCTTGTTTGTATTGATACCTTGGGTCAACAACTCAGAATCAGGTGTTGAATCATCTCCTCCTCTAAGTCACTGCTGAGTTCAGCTCAATGACAAGGTGTCTGTCTCAGAAAAGTGTTTGTGTGATATGATGAGTGCACATGTCTGCTCTTACAAACACTCGTAGTACCATCCTGAATGGTACCATCCATTCATTAAAGCCCTTTGTGCCTTCAGAGCTGATGGCCCTATGGACGCTGTAGTTTGACCCGCAAAACAAATAAAAGATTTGCAAAGTATCATTAACTCTCTTTGGTCAAATTGGTGAAATAATCTTATGAAGAAATACTATTGTATATCACTTTCAAAGTGCAAAATTGTAAAGACAGAAAAGGCAAACCAACCTCATATTTTTTTAGTTGATCTATATTCTGTTTGGCCTCTTTCCACACCAGTTTGTCCAACAAAGGTTTATAAATAATGGAGTGAAATCCCATCCGACTCCTGGGGACCGCCCACTGCTCCCACAGGGATGGGTCACATGCGGAGAAGTCATTTCCCTATGGTGTTCTGTGTATGACTGTATGACTGACCATGGCTTTTATTTTACGGGGACCCAACAAGTACCCTATGAGTTTTCCTCATACTGAGGAAACCCTTACTTTCCCCACGGGGATAAACCTCTGGATAGACCCTGGGTCTAGATGGGCGCTCATCTTCCTTGCATTGACATTTTCTTCCTTGTTACACAGAGATCGTGCAACAGCGCCGGCCGCAATGAGGTTTCTTCTCCACAAGGCCCTTGTTTGTTAACACTGGTGAAAACAGCAGCGCACCAGTGTGTGATCTTTAAATACCAAGCCGGTGTTGAACGAGCAGAACGCCTAACACAGCAGTCGGCGTCTGGTGTGTGGTCTTACATGTGTGTCGAGCAGTGGGTTCTAATCTGTGAATTAACATGAAAAAAACAATCCTTCATTCATCCACGGCAGGCTTTTCAAACTTCACTCTCACCATAGCCAGCGAGAGGGACGTTCTGTGTCGCCAAGGATGTCAACGCTCGATCCCTTGAGTCTACATTCATGTTCTCGCTGTAGGACAACAGTGTTGACCGTGTCATTCATTCAGTCATACCTACGTCTTCACGCTTCTTCCTTCTATGTTGTTTTTTCATTGCAAACTCAGTAATTGCTATGACAACGTGGTCATGTTGTTTAAAATACATATCTGCATCACATGAGGTGGTGCATTCACAGCTCTTCTACTTTTTGACCGTGTGCATGTTTGAGATAGGAGAGAAGGAAATAGAGATCCTCACATGTGATGAAACCAGGTATCCTCGTAGGTAAGGATCTTAAAACTCCTGTAGAGTGGGCCCAGCTAATGTCTACCTGTGACGGATTGTCCTGCTGAAGGGATTGTAATGGAACGAATGTTTCAATGACAAATGAAAGACTGCTAACGTTTTTAATGTCTATTCCTTGGTACATTCATCTACCAAAATCCATTTGATTCAAAATATTTAAGAGCTCCTGATAATATGTATTAATACATACAATTTCTCTAGACTTAATAATCACAAAACATATGGTTATTTTTTAATCAGAATTCAGAAATAATAATATCAGTGGGTGTCAAACAGGACCACAGGTGTTAAGAAGGGAGTTTCATAGATGTGTCTCTAATTCCTAAATCTAACATGCCTCATATCACAAGAGCTGATACGTGCCATTCTGTACAGCTGTAAGATCGTTTGTGTTGTAAAGTGATCTTATTCAACCAACATTTTGGTACAAAAAAGCCCAAATTAAAATGGCTGTAGCTTCTGAACCTCTTTGCTTTTATTTATAGGAAAACTAGATGGTTTCTGATGAAAGCATTTTTGGTCATACAGAAAGAGGGAAGTGACAGGATAATCCACCTTATATAAAAATCATTAATTCAGTATGAGTTAGACTGCGGTTGTAAGGTTTTGAGAGACACTGAGAGTGAACTCTGTTTTCAGAAATCTGAAAAACACAGCACTGATGATGACCTTTCCACCGTGTTTCTTCTCTGTTAAGGTCTACAATCCTACTAACATCCTGAAGTACAGTCGTGATGTTTATACCAGGCATTTCACATAAAACAGTAAACTTATGTCCCATTTCTGGCATATTGTTCAAACATATTTAAGGGGCCTGAAAATGCAAACTTTTGAAAATCGGTCTGAGAATAGATCTCGATGTGACATCTTGAGGCGAGAAAGGAAGAGCTGGTTAAATTGGCGGACCTCGCATGTGCAGAGAGTCGAAGCTTAATGCTTGAAACCTTATGCTCGGTTTTTTGGGATTGGAATTTCGGGATGTTGTAGGCTTGAATTAAGGCAGTGCCACCACCCAATGCTGCCTATATAAAGATACTATGATCTGATGACACTGTGACTACTCAGAGAATTTCTATAGGGGATGGAGGAGCACCACTGGGGAATTGTAGATCTGAAGCCTGATGGAAAAATACAGAAAAACAGCCAAGTCTTACTCAGACTTTGACCCAATACTTGGAAAACACATCCTTTCCTTTTTCCACTCTTAAGATTATGTCACTGATCTGAATGGGAGAAGAAAAAAACCTCCCTTCCGGTCAGATCTGATGAACATGCATCGGTACAATCATATAGCTTTACAGCCACACATCCAGGGGCCCAATGACCAAGAAGTGAGGATGTGTTTCTGATCTACAGAGTCCTCATTTCTCAGGGTCTCTCTCTCTAATGACAGCAGCAAAATCTCAGAGGAAACAGGAAAGGCCTGAGCAGCTCGGTGTCGGGACGGATATCCTCCTTCGGAGGCGTTCCCCCTCCTCCCTCATTTAACTCTCCCTCTCTTTATCTCTTTTTGCCGTTTTTTCCCCACTTACTCATTTTGCTTTCAGTGTGGCAACTTTTTGGCGAAGCTCAGGAGCACACCAAAGTTTTCTGTTGCTTTGTAGTGTTTTCAAGGGAGATCGGTACATCTGAGTGAGATGTGTTGGCATGGTGACGAAGAGGATGAGGACAGTTCAGAGGTGAAAGATTGTTTGTTGATTTGTACTTTCCTGCAATAATGGCTGTGATTTCTAGTCCGCTCTCCTGCTGTCTTCATTGTGTCTGGCATTAGAAGTCTCCAGTTCTTGGTCCACAGCAAATTCTGGCTCTGTTAGAAGTGAATTTTGGGAAAGAGAAGAGGATGCTGCTTAGTCCTGTTTGTTACTGCTGTTTCACTGCGTAACCATGTTTTTAATTTAGGTTACTATGTTAAGTTACTATCTTATAGTATTTCTCAAACCGTTGACAAAGACGTGTTGGTGAGAGACGGTGACCCTTACAGAGATCCTGATCTCTACATCCTGATGTTCTCATTCACTCAATGTTTGGGTGTAGCGTTGAGTTTTTGCCTATTTTACAGACAAACTGTCCCGGTATATTCAGCGACCCTTAAGTCGCCTGAAGCCCCTTGAAGCTTTCTGAAAAACCGGTTGAACTTTTTAATAAAAATATTATAAAAACTGTCTCTACAAGATGATCGCTGCTTGTCCTTCAGTTCTTCTCCAATCCTGCCTCTTTTTCCTTTACTGCCACCGTCTCCCTCTTTCCTTCCTTTACTGCTGTATCCTGCTTCCTCTTCTGTCTGCCTCACTCTAAACGCCTCCTCTTTCTAGGCTGCGCTGTAAATTATCGCTCTTGTATTGTCGCAGTCGAGACTTTATGTATTTGCTCATTAACACACTACCCCTCTTTTCCTCTATGTTCACTCTTGTAGAGTGACCCGGGTGGCCTGTCTGTTCTGGAGCAGCTTGGTCTTGACCAGAACTCGGATTTCTCAGACTCCAGTGTCCAGCAGCTTCTGGACGAGCAGCGTGAAAGGATCCGCAGAGAGATTCGTAAGGAGCTGAAAATCAAGGAGGGAGCCGAAAACCTTCGCAGGGCGACGACTGACAAGAGGAATGCTCAGCAGGTCAGCAATAGTTACACTCCTCATCATCATCATCATCATCATTGTGCATTTCAAAGGTCCCTGGCTATTTGATCTGCTTATTAGTGCCGCCAACTTGGAACTTTGCACCTTGGAACTTTTGTGAGCGTGACCCGTTCACAAACTCTGTCAGAGTGGGCATTAGTCCATAATTTCACCACGTTTACTTTGGTTCATTTTGACACATTGACGCTGGACTTCATAACCTTACAGGTATTTACACAAAACAACATAGTGAAATGTATCCCTGCATTTGACACATCCCTGAGGCCGTGCGGAGCAGTGGACGGCCCCTGTGAAGCCCCCCGGTGACGCTGAGGTTTGAGCTTAAGCCGCCCCAAATTCTGTTCAGCCTGGGATCAATATCTTGATGCATTGGACCAGTGGTGCCTGTGCTTCAGCTCACAGACCAATGACCCGACATTCTCCTTCAAAATGTTCCGGCAGAGAGCAGAATTCATGTTTACCTCATTTATGGGTAATCGTCCTGAACCTGAAGCAGCAAAGCCTCCCCCCAACATTACGCTGTCCTTCAAGCCTGGGTTTGGTTTACTAAATCTTCAACTTAGCTAGTGGTTCATCAGTCCATAAAAGTTTCTCCCCAAAGCCCCTGATGTTCATCGCGGTTATGGCAAAATTCAGATGAGCCTCTTAGGGTCTTTTGTCTTAACAGTCGTGTTGACCAACCCACTCTCCCATTAGGTGGGTTCACATGGACACTTTTGTCCCTTCAGAATGAAATCACTCTGAAAGGATGTTCCTGTCTGACTGTTTACACCAGCAGTGACCTAATGGGAAATGGTGTTTACATGCGCCGACACATCAGTCTGAAGGGCTGTCAACAGCTGAGTGATCGGCCAAAAAGTGACCAAGGTGGACGTCTACCGTGTGATCAGGGCAGTTTTTCTTGTTATTGTGATGCTTTTAAAGAAGAAACAGCTGATCATAGCTCACGTTTACTTCTATAGCTGGAGGGAGACAGGAAAGGCGTTTTAAGTTTTACTCTGACTAACGTTACATCATTTACGAGGTTAGAAAACATTAAGTTATTAGTGAAGACACGTTGTGAGGTGAACCCACCAGAAATGTTACGTAAACATCAACACCACCATCATCATCATCATCATCATCATCATCATTATTATGCTTAATGTTTCAAGCAGAAACTCCTCATCACCCGCTTCATCCTGACCCAAACCCAGATCAACGCCAGGGACAGATGAAGTCTTTGATTCATTCGATCTCTGTATCCTATTTATTGTCACAGGGGCTGGAGCCTATCCCAGCTCTCATTACGTCATACGTGCTCAATACAAAGTGATATCGCTGGTTCTGATCCTCTTGTTTTTCTTGGACGTGTTTGTAGACTTCATCGTTTCGTACTCTCCCACTTAACATTTTCAGAGTTTGCATTAGAATCAAACGCCCTGCTTTGGTCTGGATCTTTAAATCCTGACATCGTGCTCATGAGTCACGCTGCTGCTGCCGCGCTCAGCAGGGAACTTTCCCAAACACCGTTTACATGCAGCGGTTGTCTTTCAGAACGTCTCTCCTAAAGGACTGAGGCGACCCCTGTAGAGGAAGGGAATCTCATTCAGAGAAGTCCTTCTCTTTGAAAAAACTGTTTACCATCTATGGAATGAAGCTGTCAACATAAACCCAACTAGTGATGCCATTTTAACCCTGTGTCTGTTGATCTACGCACCCAGGAACGTCTTTGGATCTTTCTCATTCTAACTCTACTTCATGTTGGTCTTTCAGGTTTTGGATAACCTTTAACTTGCATTTTGTTTCTGCATGGTTTGCAGTTTTATAAGTTCAGTTTTGTTTGATGATCCAACATGATTTAGTATGAGCTGAAGAAATCAGGACAGGTCCGATACTTTTTTTCTGTACTGTAAATTACATTATTGTAGTACATATAGAAGTAGTTTCTTTGTGCCAATAGATCAACTATGGTTCGTAGATGTTTTCACACAAAAATAAAATGTAGAATTGTAGAGTCCTTTGTATCTCCTGAAAATGCCTTTTAATTATGCACATTTTATGTTTGAACCGCTCAGCAATCTTCTTTCACTTTTATTTTTCTCAGGATTCTGTATTGTCCATTCTGTGCGGCGAGTACTTGTGCCAATGCTGGAACGCTATCATTTCCCTTTGGGATTGATAGAATGTTATCTGATCTAAGCATAAATAAGGCCCTTTTGTATTTGTTCCTGCCTACAGGTGGACAGCCAGTTGCGGTCATCTAACCGCAAGCTGGACATCCTCCACGCCCAGCTGCAAGAACTGGATGCTCACATTGTGGTGAAAGGAGGGGAAGAGAATAAAGGTATGTGGAAAAACCGTCACCTCTGATGTGACAATTAAATGTTTTTGTGTCTGTGGTATGATCCAAGATTTAAATTATAAGACAAAATGGGTGATGAACAGTCGGATTCATGGTTGTCCAGAGAAGTGGGACAAATCCAAAAGAAGAAAGCACAAGAAAATGGATTCAGTTTGGCTCCTGCAAAGTCTATTATCCCAAACGCCGTGACCAAACCAAGCTATTATTTGAAAGCCACCTGTCAGTGGGGGAGAAAATGTTGCACTGATGCATTCGTTTTCCATTCTTCATAAAAGAACCAAAGACTTTCTTCCAGTGAGGCGGAGAGAAATTCTGTATTTCCTCGTGATTGGTCCATCTGGGTACAGCAGTCTGCTGTCTAGAGGATCATTCATTGTTTGTCCAACAGTGACAGTCATCAGATATCAGTGTGTGACACTAGTACTTGACATAGCAGGAAACTCTCCTGATGGTATTTTCACTCTAGAGACCCTTGCCTGAACACTGATCTAGTTCCTATGTATATAACTTGTAACCTCGTTCTTGCCTACTTAGACGAGTGTCCTCAGTCTCCCGGAGCAGACGGCCGTACATCGGCTCACAAGGAACGCATCGCCGCCCTGGAGAGACAGCTCAAAATCGAGCTCAAAGTCAAACAGGGAGTTGAAAATATGATCCCCGTCTACTCTAATGGATCAACCAAGGTAGGGGACAGGTTGACTCGATCCGCACACACCTGCATTCACACACCTGCACGTCGCCCAACGCTCACTCTACACATGTACACACAGACGCAAAACTCTTCTGGATGTGAAAGTCGGTTCATAGAACGTGAATCTTCTTTTCTCATCTTTTCTGAAGCATCATCCGATGTTTGGATAGACACATGCACCCAGTAAACACACGGGTTATTTAGAGGATTGTGGAGGTGGTTCTGTCCCCTCCATCGTCTGCTAACCCATGCTGTGAGTCTGTGAGCACAATTCATCATCCATAACCTTACAACATGCTGACTCAGACTAATTCCAGAACTGTAGGCCCCGAGACACATTTCTATAATGCAACGCCTCAACCATGGATGGTTTCAAAATGAACCCTCCCCCATTTTATGCTACATGGTTCACCTTGTTTTCTAACCTTGCCACATGGCCCCTCCTCCCTCCCTGTGGGACTGCTCATTAAACACCCATGGTGACTGACCCACAGAAAAGAATGACTAAAGATTATCTTTCCATATTATTCCCCTCATGCTCTCCTGTTGATATGCTCCGTGTCTCATGTCTGCTCCAATCAGGACAAGAAGATGCTGCAGACAGCTCAGCAGATGCTGCAGGACAGTAAAACCAAAATTGATATCATTCGCATGCAAATCCGCAAGGCTGTGCAGGCCACCGAGCACAACGATGACACACAGGGTAAGTTTCATTAGGTGGCTAAATGGATGAATATAAAGTATTCTGGTTACAATAAGTCCATGACATGCAAACACACCTGTGTTCATGGTTTTGGACAAACACCTCCAAGTCTCATCTTAACATTATAAATGTTGTCTTTCATATGTGGACTCTTTTGTTTGCATTGTGAAATGTCAGTGCTCATGGATTAAGGGTCATCAGAAAAGAAGTATTGGTATCAGTAGAATTGATGTAACCAGTCCCATAGAATAAGACACAAGGCCTGCACATCATCAGACACTGTAAATATTACAAAGGAGTGGGCTTACAGTCACATATAGCTACAGAAATGCATAGAGATCACTCCATCTAACCTGCTGGAGCTATTCGTACCCTCAACACTCTTTTGCTCACCTGAAGGAAATGAGCTGGATTGCTACTTCCAGGTGCTGTCCATGATTTGAGAAGCTTTCACGTATTTTGGACAGAAACGTGATTCATGCACGGACGCATCAAGCTGCCCAAGATTCTTCTCATAAGTCGTTGCGTTCTATAGAGTGTTGCCTGAAAAATGTAAACCAGTACAAGACAAAATTGACCATTCAGTTTGGGTTGTCTTTGCTCCACCCACACCAACTGTGGCCAGGCGTTCTGACAGAAGGTCCAAATGAAGGTTTTATCAGGAAGAGACGCACACGTCTCCTGAGGAAAACTTTTCACCTCTTCATTCAGACTGGATTCTAAATGAAACTCTATGTGATTAGCTTCATGTCACCCCCTGGAGAGATGATATCTTCTTTTTTTTAACCTCCGCCGATGTGCAAACATTACGTTTATCAGCGATGCATAGATGGATCGTTGTCATTTGCATATCGTCCTCATGTGCTCTGTGTTTCTGCCTTAGTACTGTGTCAGCTGGCACTGGCAGGGAGATACTTCTAACTGGATCATGTTTATCTCTATGCCCTATCTTTATGCTCTATGGTCGGTGTCCTCACTCTCACCACACATCATACTGTCTGTCCCGACCAGCACTTGTAGACAGCAGACACCCAGTGGCATAAAGACTTCCATAAAGAGTTGGCTCAGCGTGTCATGTCTCTTTAAACATAACCCTCCGCCTTAGCATGTTGGGTAGAAGATGAAATGTGTGTGTGTGTGTGTGTTCGCTTTCTTACACTCTCCCCCTCCATATACATAAAGTTAATTTTTGTTTGGGTCAGGTCATTGTAAGGAATATTGCCTGAGTCGGCACCATCTCTCCGGTCAGAACCGTCAGCAGCACATGTGCTGAAGAAGGATTGTGATGATTACGATCCTCCTTACAGCTTTATGACACTTCCTGTGGTGTAAGCCATGAGTATTAATTAAGGTACATTTTCAAAACCAATCCCTGTACGTAGCATGTCTTTTACACACACAGCTTTATTTTTAGGGCATGTCTTTCAAGTAAATGCCTATAAAACAGCAACGTAAACGCTGGCAAGGATCTAAGCGCATCATTGGGCTTCAGCCTCTCTAAGAGCTTCTGTCCTCTCAAGAGCAGCAGTGGCCGTGTGCAGTAGAAATACTACATAGTACAATGTGCAACGAGCAATAAGGTGCATGTAAGCCCCTCAGTGGCTCAAACAGCAGGGTCTCAGATGGACCATTGTGGATGTTGTTTGGCGTTGTGACGTAGGTGACTTCCAGAGGTGTAGAGCGGACAAACGTGTTTGATGTCGTTCAACAACAGTATTTTCTGCAGGAATGGCATGGACTTTGGGTTTTCTAACTTTGCAGACATTTTATATCCACAAAAATGATAATAACACACTAGAGGAGAGGGAAAACCCCAAAAGGCATGCAACGTCTCCTTTAGATATGCTAAAGCTAGGTCACGCACTCCAAGGTAGAAACCAGCAATTATATGTGACGAAGTGAACGAGGCTATTCAGGGGAGATGAATGAGGATCTGCTGGAAAAAACAGGCCAATTGATTCTGGTCACAGGAAGTGGCTGATTTGGTAGAATGTAGAGGGGGAGCAAGGAGAGGCCAATGGGAATAAAGGTTAAGAGTGTATGGAAAAAAAGGAAAAGATCAAGTTGGCACATTGCCTTTGAAACGATCCTCTTTCTGCTCATGCCAGCTGAGGCAGCTTAAGGCTCGTAACAAAGAGGTTTTCTTTTAAGGAAGGAAAGTTGATGGATGATTGAAGGGCCTTTTAAGGCTGTCCTGCGTCCTCACTGTGGACACAGAGCGGACATCTGAAGTCTCTTCTTCTGTTCTGCTAGATTAGAAAAATGCTATAGATACTAATAATACTGAGCAGGAAGGATTTTTTACTTAAGAGGCAACTTCAAGTTTGATGCAGCCTCTAGAGGAAGATGTGATTGGAATAAATGACCTAATATGATCTCTTACATTAGTGTCTGTGGAGGCTCAAGGCAACAATTTAGAAAATAAAGGAGAATCTGCCTCATTTTTTAAATCTCTGCAGCCCACTCCACATCTGTGCTTGAGGGTCCATCAGCTGCAGGAAGCATGACAAACACTTGTACAGCACTTTACTCAGATCCTACAAGAGCCCCACAATGAAAACTCTTCTCCACGGTGTCTTTGTTTATTTACACTGAACCAACTAATGGTTCATTGTACCTTCTGACTGGTACAAGCTTTATTGAAAATCTTTGGTTTGTGGGTCACACACACAACAAGCTGTCAAAACATCACACCTGCATCTTCTGTATAAACAGATGTGGGTCTGGATTGTCATTTTTATCTGCTGCAGCCTCCAAGGCAGAACGATGACCTCCCGTTATGCCTTTGTAGCGTTTATACCGAGCGGCGAGGTGCAGTAAAGACACAACTGTCCCACGAGCTGTGTGGAATAAAAGGACGGATTCTCTGCCATCAGTTTTCATCCTTTTTTTATCCATTGTGTCTGTCGGAGTTCATAGAAGCACACATGTCAATCACTGGACCTCTCGTTTAATCACGTTAAGTTCTACACACCTAGAGAGAACATGGATCTCTACTCTCCCTGCAACCGTTTCACTACCTGCTACTTATTTTTCTGCTCTTTTCTCCATATCTGTGTCCGTCATTCTGTCTCCCACCTCTCCCCATCATCATCATCATCATCATCATCCCCACAGACCCAGGGGTTGTGTGTATAGTGTACACACACAGACAGACAGACAGTCTCCAGCACCACACCCGGAGGAGAGGTCATCTAGCAGGGTCTGAGCTCCAGGCACAACACCTTATTAGGAGATAAAATCATCCACATGCATGTCCACCCCTACCTCCCTCTTTTCCTCTCATTCTCCTGTGTCGGGCAGGAGTTTTATAAGCCCATAAGTCATTACGTCCATCTTCAGTCTCTCCTTCGGTCCTTCCTCCTCTATAGCCCGATATTTGAAAGCCAAATGCAGCCTTTTGGATGCAGTTTATCTCATGGCCTTTGCTTCATCTCATTCCTCCTGTCCTGGTATCTGTGTCTCCTCTGTCTTCTGTGTGTGTTGTCCTCTGTGAGACGCTCTTACTCTACCATTACGCCGACCACTTAGCTGTAATCATGCTGCTCTGAGGCTGACCATGTCTGTTTCCTAAGTGCAGAAGCATGAGTGTGTTTTTAACCTGTGGCTCATAACGGAGGAAAAAGCAAAAAGCTCTAATGTTAAGTAGCTACTGCTGATTGTCAATAACACTGTTTATTTTTCTCAGGAGTGAAATAACCAAAGTTAATAACCAATTCAGTTCTATCAGTGAAATGGAAATAAATAGAAGTAAATGTAAAGAAATGTGCGTTTATTCAGTTTGTCATCTCATTTTTCTGTCACTTTGTTTATTCAAGTTATTCATATAAGCTATTCAGACTTTCCTTATGTTTGTTCCTAAAGTAAGTAGTCCTGATTTATTTAAATGTTTGTGGTTTAATTTGTAATGATTGATTTTTTTTCCCCAAATATCTTCAGCACATCATGATGCGATGAGTTTTTGTCTCATAAAAAAGATAAGAAGTTTGGGATTTTCCATTTAATCTATTTATTATTATTATTATTTTAATTATTAAGTAACGTTAATAGTCCCCAAAGGGAAATGTTCTTCAAACATGTACATTCCTGCACTGAACATCTGTACATTCACAAATGGAAACTATTATATGAAAAATAAATCCAAATATAAAATGGTATAAAATATCAGATTAATATTACATCGATCCCACCAGTGGGGTGTTCTACGATAGAGTGCTCCTCTGATATTTACAAATAGTGCACACATACTTAAAAAGGCCAGATGTAAGAATATTGTACATGTGAGGATGGCGGCATTTTACATTCTATAATCTGAATGATAGATCTTCAGTGGTTATTTTTACCTGTACGTGTAGCTATTCTCAAATTACCCATTATTATCTAATTAAATGTAGCTGTAGCTCGTGGCTACCGCAGGAGATATTTTACAGCAAGCTTTAAATACTATAAAATCCCACACAAAGCCATAAGTGAGAGATCACACGTTCGGGGAGTATATTTAATTGCTCTGTTGACGGCGGGGAGAAACAACAATGCTGTTTACCGGGGAGCACTCAGAGGCAGGCCCCCCCCCACAGCTCTGCTAATGTTGTCCCTGTCCGATCCTTAATGCTCGACATGCATTAAGGCATTAATCTAATTCAGTATGCCCAAGAGAATTCTTACTGCTGCCGAAACAAAACATCGAAGACTTAACCTGCACCTGCCTCCATCATCTGTACTCTTTCAGTGAATAAAAGCTGCAGGTGTGATTAAACCGTTGTGTAAGCATACCTGCTCTGATGCAGTAATGTCAAGGATCTGTTCCCCTGCTGCAGCCAACCATGATCTCTGTGGGGTGGAGCTACGCATCGAGGAGCTACGGCATCACTTCAGGGTGGAGCATGCTGTAGCTGAGGGAGCCAAAAATGTTCTCCGGCTTCTAGGAGCCAGCAAGGTCCAGGACAAGAAAGCTCTGTCCGAGGTTTGAATGGAGACACAAACACACACACACACACACACTGCATTTCAATATCTGAGACATTTATTCAGCCGCTGAAACCCCCTAAAAACATATTTGTGCTGGTGATGTAAGATTTTTTTAGCAGTAATACACACATAACCTTTCAGGCTTGAAGCACAGTATGAGTATATTTACTGTACATATTTAATGGATTGTTATATCACTACTCTTTAGATTCTATTCTCTTTCTTATCCATTCTTCTTCTATATGAAGATGAAAGGATAGAGAGCTCATGTTTGCATGATATCCATGACACATATAGATGTGTGTCTGCTCGTAGGCTCAGTCTCGTCTGAGTGAGGCATCTCAGCGCTTAGATCTGCTGAGGGACTCACTGGACCAGCGTCTGGCAGAGCTGCCAGAGGACCATCCCAAGGCCAGTGTCGTCAAAGAGGAGCTAGTCCTGGCCTCCTCCCCTGCCTTCAGCTCACGCCATGGCGCCCCATACCACCACAACCAGTACAGCACCCTCAACAAGCCTTCGCCGCTCACTGGTACGTGACACCGAAATAAAGCTCTGCAGGTTCATGTCCAGACACTGACATGTTGTTACAGATCAAACACTGAGTGAGGCAGTCCAGTAACGTCCCAAAGTCCTACCTTCTCAACGATGAGATGGTGCAAACGCATGCAGAGCATTCACATACGGACCTCCCATCAAACTATAATGAAGTGTGATTGGGTCATTTCAGAAAAGGATCTCATTGAGCTCTCAGTTTATCTGGCCTCTTGGGTTTTTGAGCTTTGGATGTCAATGACTTGTTTTCCTCGGTCTTCAGGTACTTTGCAGGTCCAGGTCCTGGGCTGTGTGAGGTTGTTGGAGGTGGTCCCAGGACGAAATAAAGGGACAGCGGTGATGCTGCCCTGCTACAGTCCCGGAGACACAAAGTCCTTCATGAGGGGCAGCAAGGGTCTCTATGGACGGAGTGGTTCCGTTAGTGGGAAGACACCCAGCAAGATGGACGATCTCTCCTGTAAGTGCTTGTCTGTGCGTCTGAGTGTGTGCAGGAACATTAGGGCTAACGCTCATCTATCAAAAACCTACTTCACAATGTTAACCTGTGGGCAACATTAGCTCAGTTAGCTACAGTCACTCGCTTTGGAGCTCCAGCTCTTCCTGCTGTCACTCAAAGGAAACTGATGAGAATCATTTAAATTCATGACTGTGTTATTGTTGGTAGAACGCTGGTGTTTGAAGTGGGCAGGACTGATGTCTGAAGCCCAGTATAGGAGTATCATGTGTGGAGGAAGTAGAGTATGCTCTGTGTGTGCAGTGGAGGTGAGCGCGGTGCTGAAGCTGGACAACGCCGTGGTGGGCCAAACAGCCTGGAAGACTGTGGGAGAACAGGCTTGGGACCAGACCTTCACAGTAGAACTTGAGAGGGTCGGTACAAATACAGACATATCCCAGGGTGTGTTTAGATTTTTGAACAAAGTCAAATAGTTGCTGTTGTATCTCCACTGGTGTGTTTTAGTCAAGGGAGATGGAGATCGCGGTTTACTGGAAGGACTACCGCTCGTTGTGTGCTCTGAAGTATGTGAAGCTGGAGGAGTTCCTAGACAACCAGAAACACAGAGTTCAGCTGGAGCTGGAGCCTCAGGGCCTGCTGCTGGCAGAGGTACGCACACGCACACAAACATACAATATCACACGCACACACACACAATCACACACAATATCACACACAATCACACGCTCACAGAGAAACTTTGAAGTAAATAGAAACACACAGCAACAACTTGACAAAGGTTCCCACCACACCTGCAGGACGGTTTCTCCGCCCGTTCAAACATACACATGTGACCGACCTGCATAAATACACACAGGCCGGCACACACACCTGTGCTGAGCTTAATAGTGCTCATATTTGTCTCTGTGTGTAGTCTGAAGATAAAGTATGTGGGTATTTCCTTCGTTTATGTTCCCTTTGTGTATATTTTCCAGGTAACCTTCTTCAACCCGGTCATTGAGAGAGTTCCGCGCCTCCAGAGGCAGAAGAAGGTCTTTTCTAAGCAGCAAGGTGACGGAGCAGAGTGGAAACACAGAGCAATATAATAAATACAAATGAATAATAAGAGTTCATCTCATCTCTACTATGCAGAGTAGTGGTCCTGCACATTAAGTATATGCAACATAAGAAGATATAAAGTAAGACATTTTTTTTTTATTTGGGCTGCAGCGCCACCTTGTGTTGAAATGGGAATGTGAAAAATACAGATCTCATGTGGATTTTATTTCCCGAGACAACTACTCCCTCTGCCCTGAGGACATGGGGTTGGCTGGTGGGTCAGACGGCAGGACTGTCCCACCTTCACCTCCTCTGAGCTTGAATGAAGGCTGGTGCAGCGTCCAGGAGAGCGCCAATGTTAAAGTTGTTCCTTCTTTGGATAAAGGAAGTCATCCAAGATACATTTTTATTCTAGTTAGGGCATGTTTGTTTTTTGTTTTCTTAATTTTTTTCACTGATTATGGGGGCCGAGAGTGAGAGCAGCCAAACATTCTCCCCTGAATACTATGAGAGTTCCCGGGGCTCTGATCCAAACACAGATAGAAGATGTTCTACTCCAGCAGGTGTGAGAAAGAGATTTGTGAAGATGGATGAACGTTCTTATTCCCAGAGGATCCGTGAAAATGCGGGAATGATTTTCTACGCTGTAACAGTACATCATCACAGCACCTGTCTTTGTGACTGGATGAACAAACATTCTACCGCTTTTAAGATTGTCGGTAGCTGGATAAATGATGAATTATTTCTTACCCGCGTTTCCAGGTAAAGCATTTCTACGAGCTCGTCAGATGAACGTGGATATCGGGACCTGGGTGAGGCTGCTTCGAAACGCCATCCCCACAGTCAACAACTCAGGAACCTACAGTCCCAACGCACAGAGCCTAACGCCCACCTCAGGGTGAGACCTCCACACAGCCCACGCACACATCAGACACACACATGAACTCTCCGTCGTCTGCCTGGAGACGCTGAGGGCTCTCACGTATGATGATGTCAGTCAAACCCAGCAGCATTCATTCCTTGAACCTTCCCACTTGTGTTTCCTGAGGAGTGTGAAGCATGTGGGGTTTTTCTGCCCCACGCCTAACGACCCTTCTGTGTTTGTGTCCCTTCATCTGTCTGTCCTCCATCACTGTGTCCGTCTGTGACTCTTTCAGGGAGCTCTCAGTGGAGAAGTTGAGTCTGGACAGCGACTCTCCGATAAGAGGAGATTACAAGAGAGATATGGACACACACACCCCGGTGAGACAGACAGACAGACAGACGGGCAGGGGGGAAGGGGGGAAGGGGGAGGGAGGTTTGGTCTACTTTTTTGCTAATCCACTGCACAGCTGTGGGATGAAGGGAATCTCTGTCTTAACATGAAAATAAATCCCCAAGCTTTGAGTTGCCACTAAGATGACATGACATTACAGTAGAACGTCATAAACAATTAACACAATTAACAGTTTCTCACTGGGATAAGTAACTAATAGGTATTATAAGACATATTAGAGTATATTTTTAAGCTTGACAAAATGTTTGAATCATTTGTAGCAGTGTTTAAAGAACCGAGTCATTACATTTGCTCTGAATCGACCGTCTTCAGCCTTTATTTATGGCCAGTGGATAAAAATGCTTTGATGTTTTTGACGGGGACGTAGCCGTCAGTCGGTTTATCCGACTGCCTTTAAATAACTTCTTGTCTGGAGCTAATTGTAAAAATCTTACTTTATGTTCAACCTGAGTTTTAAGATGAAGTATATTTAAGTATATTTTTTTGGTTTAACACAAATGTTTACACATTTATTGAGTTTTCCATGGAAAGACTATTTAAAGGTGACTCTGAAGAGTTATAATAATAATTATAAGAAGAAGAAGAAGAAGAAGAAGAAGAAGAATGTTTGACTGCAAGTTGACTGGAAAACAAGTCAACTCATTTAATGTGGTCCAATTAGACAAATGAGTCCAGTCAGCCCAGAACCGGACCTGCTACCTTTAAGGCCCAGACTCAGAAGGACGACGTCTCGCATAAACTCTCAACATGTCGTTGTCACACTCATTTTAACTTAGTGATTGAGAGCGTGTGCAATAATGACCGTTCATGTTAACCTCTGTGTCGTACCGTAAACCAACCCACGTTCAGTAGATGCAGGTTTATCATTTCAGTGTCAGTATCACTAACAACCACTTTGTAATCCTAGAGCTCTTTCTTCTGATGAAAGGAAACCTCTTTCTTTATTCATCTATCTCATCTCCCAGACTTTGTGGACTCGGAGAGAAAACTGATCGTTGGAACAAACCGTTATCGTCGTCACACATAGAAGGCCGTTTGGTTTTAAAACACTTGAAAACAGAGTCTTGTAGAACTTTGTGACACTGTATTTTGTCTGTTTGGTTCAGAGTTCACAACAGGGACAAAAGTTACTTGAAGACTGTCTCCGTCTCATGTCCACACTGATCTCTTGTCTTCCATCCTGTGTCCTCTCCTCTCGTCTCTGCCTGTTTCTCTCCGTCTTCCCCTTTTTGTCTCTTTCCGTCCCCGTTCAGGATCGAGCGCCAGTCATTGAGCCCTTTTCTCCCCCAGACCTCACCCCCGAGTGCCCTGTCCGAACCCTGTCTGTCAGCAGGTACCCACACACTCACACCACCTGTCTTACACTTGTGTATATACTTTTTCTTCTGATGGTGTCTGAAGAAAAAAATCTGATGGAGTTTCCTTACTTAGATTAAATATGGTCATTTCCATTTAGCCACTTCAGCTGCATCACTGGAACAAATCCTGCCTGTGATTGTTAGCAGATAAACATGAAAGTGTGTTTAGACAAACGGAAGTCTAGTCCTCGACTCTTCTCCCTACTCTGTCTGCCGACTGATGCTGTTGTGAGCTGTGTGTGTGATTTTAATCTGTGTGTGTCCGTGTGTGTGTGTGTGTGTGTGTCCGTGTGTGTGTGTGTCCTCAGTAAGCAGAGGAAAGGTCCTCTGTCTCTCCAGGACTTCAGGCTGATTGCTGTGCTGGGTAGGGGACACTTTGGAAAGGTACCGTTTGGCCCGTGGTCAGTTTTGTTTTCTAACAAAAGAAAATCCACACCTGAAATACATTCTGGGACATCATTTCAAATCAGCTCAGCAATAAAGTAAAACACAGCAGAGGCCCTTAGAATACACAAGAAGCAGACAATTAATGTATCTTGACAGGTTCAGTGTGTTCCTAAGCGCTGTCAAAAAGTGACCGCTGATATGTTTCTAGGAATAAGGAGAAACTAAAATGATGTGAAAGAAGATATATTTTTTTTAAATATGTTTTTCACCATGAAGGTGTGTGTTGTTCTAAAGATCTCTGCCTGGAAACAGCAGCAGGCTGTGTTCATTTAGCAAACACTATACGTATATATGTGTATGCATACATCTTTCACATATTCAACGTATAGCTCACAGAAACGAGGACACACCAAGTGTTTTCTTTAATGTCACTGCCCCATAAAGAGGAAGTCATCTCAACTCCTAGTGGTTTAAATCATGTAATTCAGCCTTCAGGTGACTAACCCCACATGACTGCGTCTGTGAGAGCGAACCACGCTGAGGTGTTGATGTTGGTGCGTGTCTACCCTCAGGTGTTGCTGTCGGAGTACAAGAGGACCGGCACCATGTATGCCATCAAAGCCCTGAAGAAAGGCGACATCATATCCCGGGATGAGGTGGAGAGGTGGGTGTGTCCACCTGTTTTGGTGCTGGTTCCTGTTTGTGTGAGATCTTTGACGACCCATTTGACTGATTTACCACGATGACGGTTCAACCGTTAGATGAGTGTTGGTGCTTCAACCCCTAAAATAAACACTACCTGTGTTTTAGTGTCCTTTCAAACCTCATCTCCTCTGTGCTCTCCTCCATCTCTCTCCACCCTCTCTCTTCTCCCTCCTGCAGCCTGATGTGCGAGAAGCGCATCTTTGAGATTGTGAACCTGTCTCACCACCCCTTCCTGGTCAACCTGTTTGCGTGCTTCCAGACTGCAGAGCATGTGTGTTTTGTTATGGAGTACACGGCAGGAGGAGACCTGATGATGCACATCCACACTGACGTCTTCACAGAACCGCGGGCCGTGTGAGTAGCGTCTGTGTGGGGAAATGCTGCATATAGAATTTTTAGGTTATTTCATTATTCATTTCTGCTCTAAGTCACGGCTAAAACACGACATATTCCGACACATTAAGGCTCAATCATACTGTAAGATTGTAAAGTGGTAGAAGGCAAAATGAGCTCAGGGTTTTTAAAGGTTTGAGACCAATTGAAATATCAAAATGTCTGCTGTTAATAAAGTTGATGTTATTTTTGATCGCTTCATCAATAACTATCCAGCTGTCTGAGTTTGATTCATTAGATTTGTTAGATCATCAGTGTGTACAGCCTTTTTAAGTAGTAAGTAGTTCCTTGTGGTGGTTGAGTGTCATTCGTTCACTTTGCACTCAGCTTGATGTTTATATTCTTTTTGCTTCTGTAGCTGGTTAGTAAATCTTTCTTTCTTTGACTACAGGTTCTATGCTGCCTGCGTAGTTCTTGGACTTCAGTTCCTCCATGAGCACAAGATTGTGTACAGGTGAGTGCAGCTCAAGCAGAGCCGCTTCCTCACATGGTTGTTGGAGGGTAAGAAGGGTTAACCCTAACCCTAACCCTGTGTACGTGTGCACTGAAGAAGAAACAGACAAAAAAATGATCATCGATTTTTACCTTTCAGATAAAAATCTGAAAGGAGTGGAGACGTAAGGTGCTCAATGGAACAAGCTCCGCCCCCTACCACCTCAACCAAACTTAACATTCAAAGAAAAATTCAAGAATGAATCTTCCCAAACAACTCGCTCTTTCTATTATCCCTCAGAATTCATCTCAAAGAGCTGGTTCTGTTCACGCTTCCGCTCCTGGTTCTTCTGTTCCTTTTCTTCTGTAGCCATGCTAGCAGCAGGACTCTAGAGATGTCCCTCTTGGTCAGCTGTTCCACTGACTGGTGAATGAAAAGAAAGTTTGTGAAGAATCCTACGACTTTGGCTCTTGGATGGATAACCTTCACCCTTCTGAATGGATGAACGTCACTAACTTTGATCTCGTGATGATTTGTGTACGCTTGGCTTTTAGTTTTGACATAAAGTACGTACTGGACAGTCTGTCAACTCCTCAAACGTTACTTCACTGCAGCATTCCAACCCATCAGAGACACAAATACAAATGTTGTGTATCTGTGTGTAGTTGTAACTAGTTATTTACTTTTCTCTTGTCTCTAATGTAATGTTTCTACTTAACTTATCCTTAGTGCGTTTCTACGCCTCTCAAACTTCAACGCCACGTCTGAACGACGGGATATGACTTCAATCATCTCGGCTGTCACGACATTGTATTTAGGACAAATCAGTAAATCTCGTCTGCATCTGTTTATCCTCCAGAGACCTGAAGCTGGACAACCTGCTGCTGGACACAGACGGTTACGTGAAGATTGCTGACTTTGGACTTTGTAAAGAAGGTGGATGGCGTTATATTACTGATTGACGGCCTCATTTATCATGTTCAGTCCAGTCTGGTCCGTCCTCCCACCGCCTTCTCCTAAAAGCAACACACTATTCCATCTGTTTGTCTGTAGGAATGGGCTTTGGGGATAGAACCAGCACATTCTGTGGGACACCAGAGTTTTTGGCCCCAGAGGTCCTAACAGACACCTCCTACACCCGGGCAGTGGACTGGTGGGGACTGGGCGTCCTCATCTACGAGATGCTGGTGGGAGAGGTGAGAACTGTCCCCCCACACACTGAAAGCTGTTGTACTGTGAACAAACACATCCTGGTTGGTCTGATATCATATTTGTCTGATGTCAATCCTTGTGATTTACACTGGAGGAGGTTAGTGAAGAGAACTTCTTTCTAGATGCTGAAATGTTTGAGAGTTTCAGGAAACACTAGATTCAGTATGGATAAGATGAATGAAAGGTGGAGCCTCATGGGTCCAGAATAATTACAGTGTCCTGCTCACTGCATTTAACACGGTACAATGGTTTTGATAATAGGATCGGAAACAATGACCTTCAACCATTCAAGCAAACTTGAAACATGCTGAATTGTCAAGGGCTTGATTTTTATTCTGAACCTTCTTTACAAAGATAGTCGCCTGTGTAGAGATTTGAAAATGTCAAATCTCCAGCAAGGATTGTTTGAATGAGGTTTTGTTTTTAGTCTCCATTCCCAGGGGATGATGAGGAGGAGGTGTTTGACAGCATTGTGAATGATGAAGTTCGCTATCCCCGCTTCCTGTCCACTGAAGCCATTGGAATCATGAAAAGGGTGAGAAGACACGCACATAAAATGTATCACCAATGACGTGCTCACCCTCACAGCTCACACACTGGGATTTGAATACATTCACTCATGCTTTCTGGTTCTGCTGTGTGTCTACATGAGCAGCTGTTGAGGAGGAACCCAGAGAGAAGACTGGGATCTGGTGAGAAGGATGCAGAGGAGGTGAAAAAGCAGCCGTTCTTCAGAGTAAGTGGGTGGGGAGGGGAATCGATGGTCTGCCCTGTAACGTTTGAAGCTGAGCTGCAAGCAGGGTTTTTAGTGTGAAGCACAAGAATCTACATCTTGAGGTAGGACAGGCCATTGGTGGAGAGAGCTTCTGTTTACAGGGGACTCTGCTGCTATTTACTTTACTGACCCACCCTTCTGTATGGATGCAGTGGAGGCTTAATGGTGGTTTGTGTTGTTCCTCCTCTCAGATGGAAGCGGAGGTAGTAACAGAGGCAAAACAGACATCCTTATAAGGAATGGCATAATGACACTGTATTATGCAGTTAGCTGCTAACTAGTGGAGAAGATGAGAGGAAAATCAACCGTAAAGGTTTTTACATTGAGATGAGAGCGTGACGTCCTGGAGCTGTCTGTCTGTCGGCAGACAAAAGTCTGCAGCCATGTGACAGGAAGTGCTGCTGGACACGTGTGAGACGTAACGCCCCATGCTAATGCTGCGACGTCATACTTCTCCAGTCGTCTATAATAGACGCCGCACTGGAGCAGCATTGTGACGATTATGGTAAACAGGACTCTGTATGTAACCTCTCCCCTCATTTTCCCTCTTCCCCCCAGAATGTGGACTGGGAGGCGTTATTGCAGAGAAAGGTGACCCCTCCCTTTGTCCCCTCCATCGGGGGTAAGGAAGATGTCAGCAACTTCGATGAGGAGTTCACTACTGAAGTGCCGGCGCTCACACCGCCACGTGAGCCTCGCGTGCTCTCCCGCAAAGACCAGGACAGCTTCCGGGACTTTGACTATGTTTCAGACCTCTGCTAGTGACCACGGGGGTCCGCGGTCTCCAGGATTGTTGTGCTTTTGAAGGCTTTGCAACAGCTGTGCCAGAGAGGACCCTCTGTGCCGACAGTCCTCTGAGTGTCCTCTGACTGTCTACCGTTAATCACACTGTGAATGAATGTGGAGACGCCAACTGCAGTTGGTCTGAGTTTTCTGTATCTGCAGGGTTTTACAAGTCAACCACTGAGGAAAAAAGAAAGCTGGGACAGATTTGTGAGGGACTGAGATATTTTATCACAAATGAACAAAACAAAACAAACCCCCCCCCCCCTCTATTCGATTTACAACAAACCAGCAAACATTAGCCTTTGAAATGTCTCCTCCCATCATCGTGTGTCGGTGTAGTCCCCTGTACAGCCCTGAGGAAACCCCCCCCCCCATCTCTTCGGGTGTTGACTGCTGTTCCTCTGACCCCTCCCACCCAACGCCTTACATCTGTGCTTGTGTCTGAGCCACGCGAATCACCCTGTGACTTTTACACGAGGAGAAACGTTTGCCTGGGACAGTCGAAATCATCATCATCATCATGTTGACCAGCGCTATGTTAATTATGAGTTAGTCATTAGCGTAAAAGACATTTGGGAGGGGGGTTATTTTAAGAACCACTTTTTAAAAATTTGCTGCTCGGATTTTAAGTTCTGTGAAAAAATGTCTGCGTCAGAACCCAACACATACTCTGTTTTAATTGGATGTTTGGGTGTTGATGGAGATGGGTACAGGATCACAAGCTGTGTGGTGAACAGGTCATTTTTTTTATTATTTTTAAACTTGAACAAAGAATCTGAACACTAAGGCTTGACGTACAGGAGACTGACCGTCCACTCCTGGTCTGAGACCTGCTCACCCAGTGACCTGTGCGCTGTCAGAGTTCTTTCTGTTCCTTCTGTCAGAGTTCTGTGAAGAAAGATGTTTCTATGACGATTATGTAAACAAACCCAGGCAGCAAGAGTTACAATGTCTGCTTTCAGAACATAACCCACCCGCAGAGGCAAAAACTGCCCTCCTGGTCATTTAAGGAGATAAAGTCATCGCTGATACGAAGCAACTGTTTGAGATCTTATTATTTTTGAACATCCTGTGGAACCACGCTCACACCAACCCGCTGCCCTCGTCTTCTCCACAGAAGAACCCGTTGGAGATGGTGCAGTGAGAAAGTTCTAAAGGATCAATGTCTTTCTAGAACACTGGTAACTTTGGAAACTATATTCCTGAGTACAGGAGAGGGTTTTAGAAGTGGTAAGAAGGTTTGGCTTTTAGCTGATTGTGTATGACAGTACAGAACCACGCGAGGATGAAATGAGTGGTGTTATAAAGAACGGCGGGCCTGAATGTGTCGGTATCTTGTTCTAAGTAAGACCTCAGTCACAACAGCTGAGCCTCAAGCACAAGTACTAGAAAGGCAGGTTTGAAAAGGGCAATAAAACATCTAATGCGTGTCACTACTAGAAAGGCACTCGGAGCACATACCTCCGCCAAGACCGGAGGCAGACATTTGTTCAGCCCACACACACACACACACACACACACACAACCCCTCCACCCAAATCAGTTCAGTTCGAAATATGTGAAAAGTGAACAGTGACCCCAGTGTAGATGAAGCAGGTTGTAAATGCTGGAGAAGTGATCTGTTACATGATCATCTCTATGTAAATAAACAACCAACGATTATTTGTGAATGATTTGATAGATAGAAGTAGGAGGACTGTGAGTCCCCACACGTACATGCCCCTCCTCTAAAATGGAAGTGTTACATCATCATCATCATTTAACATGTGGAAGGTCCCGTTTATAGAAGAACTGGGATGCTGCTCCTGGAGCAGAGGGAGACCTTTCACCAATACATAGAATTTGATGTATAGAGCTTAAAGGAGGAGGAAGGTGGGGGGGAGACTGGAACTCAGAGGGAGGGTCAGATCCACAGTCCAGGACCAGTCCAGGACCAGTCCAGGAGCAACCGTGAATACATCTGAAAGAAAAAAAATCAACATGGCAGCAGAACACAAAGTTTCAGACAGCCTAAAGAAAGAAGTTCCTGAGAATACAAACACGGAGTCAGTTAAAGCTTTACAAAATGAACCCGTCGGGTTCCAAAGATTTCACACGGTCCTGGAGTCTGAGGTCAGTCTGCAGACGACTCCAGTAAGAAGGTGCAGAAAACATGAAGACCCAGCTTTAGTCATCAGCAGAGAATCCTGAGGCCGTAACCCGTCAGTACCGGGCCTTTGGGACAGAGAGGCAGATAAATAGCAGGGGAGGTTACCAAGAATGGACTTGGACTGAATGCCCACGTGTCGACAGAGCTGACAGCTGACGTAGGAATCCAAAATAAAGAATACAAATACAATATATAGTGATGAGTGAGATCATCAAATCTCCATGGTCCACAGCGTCCAACATGAAGACGGTGATTGACGTGATCGCGTACAATAGACCTTCATGATCAAGGACGGGCAAAAAGTCTCTTCAAGAAGTCTTCGTCTGACATTTGGGGGAAATGAGACGTATTCCTTATTCCACAGCATGGGTGGAGAAACCAACACTAGCGAGCCTTTGGATCAGAACATCATGGACTACGGTACCAAGAGCTTTGAAAAAGTCAATTAAAATAGATACACAATGCTGCTTATTACCCAAAGCTTTGATAATATCATTTATAACGTTCACGGCAGCAGAAAGAGTTCTGTGAGTTCTTTCTGAACCCAGACGGATATTCTGATAGTACTGAAGAGAGTATAAATACACACAAACAGGGATTCCAGCACTTTGTCTGATACAGAACCTGAGATCCGTCTGTAGTTGAAGCACTGCTGGGTCCGCTCTTATAAAAGGGTAAAACAACATTTAGTGAGCAGCATTCCGGACCTGAGGGATTTCATCTGAAACCAGGGTCGGCTTGAAAAGATGGGTCCAAGGTTCAGCTAATCAATCAGCAGCTAGTTTTAAGAAAGCAGGTTGAAGAAGATCCGGACCAGCCGGTCTTCTGGGGTTCAGTTGTGTTAGGGCTCTCTGAGCCTCAGCAGTGATGAAAGGAGAAAAACTTAAGTGTCGTCAACATTTACAAATTCCATTGGAGGAGAGGTAACGGAACCATAACCCAACCCAAATAAAATGCTAAAACAAATCTGAATTTCGTGCTTGTCATTCCTGAGTCGACCCGATGGAGTCAGAGTTCTCACATGCAGGAGACGCCATCGAAGAACTTCCAGGGCTCTTCATCATCATCACTTCAGGAGATTGCATTCCACTGGACACAAATAAAATGAATCGTATAAAACAAGCTTTACAAGAAACACCTTCATATTCTGCTTTTCTACATAGCGAGGTTCTCACTGAGGAATCTCTATGTCTGGTGAGCGCTCAGAGTTCTTTAAACGGGTCTTTGTCAGGATCACATCAAAGAGTGACGACTTCTTACATCAAATAAACTATCTAAAACGTGGATTATCTGGAAAAGGCGTCGTCTCACAGCTGAAACAGGCTGATCTGATGAAAAGTTGACTTTGCAGAGCCATGGTGTGTTCTATGTTCATCTCCTGAAGACAGGAGCGTGGTGGGAGGTCTTGAAGACTAAACCACCTGCAACTCACAGTCACAAAGGAGTTGTTGGTGGTCTGAGAACCAGAGGACCAGTCTGGGCCCGGTCCGCATCGAGGGAACAGAGTGGATGCATTAAAGTAGCCACTGAAGTCTATAACTCCTCCCCCTTCTGCAGGAGGACAGCTAAAAGTTCTGTTCTTCAACATCAGGGCGATATTCCTTTATATCTTCAATCTCAGGCACATTATTACATGAAATATTCCCTTCATTGTCATGTGAAAGATGATGTTTCAGAATAATAATATGTTCATAATAATAATGTACAACATTGTTTATTGTCATTCTGTTATTCTCAGACAACTTAGGCATTTCTTTCTTATCCATTCTATTTTTGATCTTTTCCACTATGTGATACTCAATAGTCTAGTCAATTCTTGTATAGTTCTGTTGCTGTCGTTCTGTAGAAGAATCTCCTTCAGGACGAATGAAGTTCTGCCTTATTTTATCTGTCTGAACACATTAAGTGAAACATCTGGATCATAAAAATCGACATGAGGCCAGAGGTTCGTGCATTTATTCAAATACATGAATGTGAGGGATGTTTTCAATGCAGGACTCTGAAGTTGTACTTCAGTAGTACTCCTAGTATTTCACAGTGTCTTTAGTACTTTTACTGAATTATCCCAATACTTGAGAGTCGTGTGTGCGTGCGTGCGTGTGTGCGTGCGTGCGTGTCCAGTCAGTGTGCTGCTGGCCTGCCTGCAGAGAGGAGAGGAGAGAAGAGAGGAGAAGAGAAGAGAGGAGGAGGAGGGAGCTCAGCTGGAACTACATGGTGCTCAGTTTTCCAAGATGTCGTCGCTGGAACAGAGACTATCGCGAATTGAGGAGAAACTAAAACAAGAGAATGAAGACGCTCGGCGGAGAATCGACCTCAACATCGACATGAGTCCACAGCGATCACGTCCAAGGCCGAGTGAGTGTCCGCCGGGGAGGGCCGTGTATGGAAGCGGGCCCGAGGAGCCGGGAGAGTTCTGAGAGGCGACAGGGGGAGGGATGTTATGCTAGTGCTAGCTGCTCCAGGCTAACAGGCTAGCTACATAAACAAACACCGACTCCGTTCGGTCGGCTGGTTTTACCGTCAAACCACTTACTGAACAAACGAGGCTTTTTTAAAGTGAGCAAACCAAACATATTCACCGAACGAGTCGCTGTCAGGAAATGTCTTATGTTGCATGGTTCTGATTCTGTCCTGTCAAACATGCTAAGCTAAGAGGCTAGCAGCGCTGGTCTCGGTAGGCCCGGCGTCAGTCTCAACATCTGATGGACTTTCAAGAGTGTTCACAACATATTTTGGTGCTGCCAGGTATCCACACCTAAACTGGACCTTCTTATAATAACTGGGCAGCGTGTTGGTGAGTTACATTGGCGGAAAGGTCCATTTCCAGAGCCCGTTTTGAGCCTGTCAAAGCGGAGGCTAATCCGTTGAAGCTATCGGAACCTGCCAGCGTCCGTCAGAATCCGTTATGGTGGATTCTCTCTCTCACACACTGCTGCTTTCACACACACACCTTACAGGTACAGCTGATCGAACCGAAACAGTCAGCGAATCAACGACTTTAAGGGATTCGGGGACTTTGAAGTGAATAGTGACAGAATGTGTGATGACACTGCTCAGGTCGGGCCTTTAAGGTTCTGAAGCAGAAGTCTGCTGGTGGATCATCTCTGCTCTGACCGACTGACGCACAGCCCAGAAACATACCTGAGCAGCAACCATGCATCCATTTATAACATTCATCAGGGTCCTGTGGTGGTCCAGTGGACCCACCAGTACTATAAGATAACTGTTCCTGGAGATATTTCCTCTTTTCCATCCAGGAGCTCCTAATGACACTGACCATCCCATTTAATCTTTTAGACATGTTTTCTAAAGTATCATCAATGGTTTATAAAAACAAGTCTTTTGGTGGTATTCTGCATTTTACTTACTGGCAACAAATTCAATGAAAACACCAAAAAATGAAGAAAAGTTATTTCTAGGAGCAGCTGAGGGTTCCTCTCCGAAGGTTGGAATTAATCTTCAGAATTAGAAGTTGAAGAAGAACATTGACCTTCTCCTTAGGTCCTCCTGTTAGTGCTGGGATGTATTTGGTCACAGATCAACAAGTCTGATCCCGCTGAGGAGCTACTGGGTCGCAAACTGCTGAAACAGTAAAAGCTGTCTCATCAGAATCTCCTGATGAGACTGATGGTACCACCATCAGGAGATGCTGTCCCGTCAGAATGTCCTGGCGGCGGTGGTACCACCATCAGGAGATGCTGTCCCGTCAGAATCTCCTGGCGGTGGTACCACCATCAGGAGATGCTGTCCCGTCAGAATCTCCTGGCGGTGGTACCACCATCAGGAGATGCTGTCCCGTCAGAATATCCTGGCGGCGGTGGTACCACCATCAGGAGATTCTGGCCCGTCAGAATCTCCTGGCGGTGGTACCACCATCAGGAGATGCTTTGGGTTGAAGTGTCGATATTTGAAGAGAAAAGGATTGTTCGGCATAGTCCTGGTAAAAACACACTGATATCTGTCCACTAAAAACACATTTCTGAACATGGATGCTGTAGATTGTTCTGAGTTAAGATTTATATCCTCTACATTGACAATAGTTGTAATGAAATCTACATTTCTGTCTGAGTAATGAACTCTACGAAGGTAAAAACAGTGTTTTCACTAAGTCTTTTTATGTCGATGTATTTACCAGCTGTTGTTTTTTAAACACCATCACAGGCAGGACGTTTTGAGAGATGGACAGGAGAAATGTTGATCGTGATCTTTTCATAGAACCGTTGACAGTAAGATGATTAAGAATGAATGAATGAATGAATGAATAATGACAGCCAGCAGTCTCTTAATAATAATCTTTATTTATGTACGGAGAGTGTAAGGGAATTATAAAAGACAGCCTCTGTTTTTCTTTATTTTTTGTGTGTGTGTGTGTGTGTGTGTGTGTGTGTGATGGTCTCAGCAGTACAGTGCAGTAATGTGTGTGTGTGTGTGTGTGTGTATATTTTCTTTCCACTGTTTAGTCATCGTGATCCAGCTCAGTCCTGCTCCAGCCCCTTCCCAGCGTGCAGGTATCATTTAATCCATCGCTCTCTCTCTGCCACTGCACCCCTCCTTCTCCTCCCCAAATACCTGCATCCCTCCATCACCACCCCTCCCCCGCCCTCATCTTCCTCTTTCTCTTTTTTTTACTTATCATACGTACTACATACTTACATTACTACATACAGTTATACATACTTATAACTTATCATAGACGACAGAGAAATCCCGACATTCTCACCAGGTACATATTTTCTCATCCTCAATATTGCCTCTCAAACATTTGTTGTGGAGACTTTCCTACTTTTTCTACATCTAGTGATAAATATAAAGAGGAAAGGCAATTTGGAAAAAGAGCCTCCTAAATGTGGAGGTGCTGTCTAACTCTCTCCAGTGTTTCCGACCGACGTTACGCTCTTCGAATGAATGAATGAATGAATGAATGTGGAGCTCAGTCGATCCTTAAAGATGGAACATTCCTCTTATTCTCTTTGTGTGGGCTGATCCCAGGGCTGAACTGTCAACCACAGAAGTCAGAGCCCAAGTTTAAACGTGAACATTTCACCTTCACACACATACAGATGGCCGTGTTTCCACTCTACCCTCACGTGTTTCACACCAGGACTCTTTACTCTACGTCTGCATGAGAAGAACCGCCGAGGGCCAAGACTTTCATCCACGCCAGTGAAACTAGTCTTTTATCAGTCCTGATGTTTTAGCCCCGCAGTCATTTACACCTCCCCACACATCACACCCTCCCTCCATCCTTCCCTCCATCCTTCTTTCCATCCCTCCATCCCTCCTTCCTTCCCTCCATCCTTCCCTCCTGTCTGTGTGCGTCTTTGCCAGTGGCAGGGCCGTGTTGGTGTGTGTTGTCGTTGGCGCCGGATCTAAGTGGACGTCTGACAGATGATTAACCTTCAGTTTGCTGGTGCATGAGGCTTTTCTGCACGGCACACTGTTTTGGGTTTGGTTTGACTGAAGTGTCTAATCCAGCATCCCTACTGGTCCATCTGCAGGAGCGCCGCCAACACTCTGATTTCTTCCTCTCTCACTTTTCTGTGTGTGGCGACAGAAGATTTGTCTTCGTGCCTGATTCCAGCTGACTGACCGACTGACTTCCATCTTCGTCTGTTCTCTGCAGCTTTGGCGATGCAGCAGCGCCTCAGGAATCTGTCTGCCTCTCCTTTCTCCCTCCGCCTGTCTGTCCTCTCATGCGTCCGTCTGCAGGCAGCCTCACTAAGGAGGCGCCGTCTGTGCCAGAGTT